>JAODAL010041117.1:0-36211 GCA_025379985.1 Phyllomedusa bahiana
TAAATGTTTTTCCAACTATATTGCATTGTTCTTTTTTTTGTTAAGGAGCTAAGGGTGATTTTATCACCTTCTCTGCTCTCTCTGGTTCCCCATGTGACCGACCTTTGTACATCCCCTCCCCCCCTGCTGTTTCTTCTATCTAATAGCAAGGAGTGACATCATCACACAGGTTGCAGCAGCGCAGAAATCCAGACAGTGTGAGCTGGTTTGTTATCTGATCTTTCAGACAAAAGCCAGTAATAACTGTTGTTCACTTTAACTCAGAAGCTGGCGTGGTTCTGACAGCATGATTTATCTAATTAGCAGAGGTCTGAATACACAGCGCTCATATGCTAATTACAGACAGCTTGACCAGGAAGTGACAGAGCAAAGCAGCATTATTTCATTCATGCATCCTATGAAACTTTGAGATGAGACAACCCCTTTAAGTTTCTTCATGTTATTTTTAATTTCTTCTTGTGTTTGATTAAACACGTCCAACATATTTGTTCTAAACTCAGCTTTAACTTCATCTATATCCTTCTTAATTTCCATAACTGCCTTTTGTAAAAGCATGAAATCCAATGAATATCTATTGCTGAGTGCTTGCCATTTCTCCTGGTATACTGCATCATCCTTTAACAGGATCAGAGTTAATGAGCTTCTTAACCCTCGTGGGATACGTTGCACTTTCAGGTACTCACTAAGGGTGGATGCATGAAGTGTCAGGGTTAATGCCTTCTTTTTCAGCTGTTCTAATTTTCTGCTAAGGTCAGTGCTGGTGGGATTGTCGGTTATGTCCCAGGCAAATCCAGCATACTCTGCTTGTTGTAATATATTTATTCTTTTAATATCAGTAAGGGCTTGTTCACACGGAGTATACACTAAGGTATACGGATCTAAACAATTAGCAGATTATCACTGCTGTTATGAGAACAGGGAGCGGCGTTCATAACCCGATCGTGTTTCAAAACCGCAGCTCGGCTCCATCTTGAAAAGAATTGCATGTCAATTACTTGCGGCGAATAGACACCGCGAGTAATGCATGTCAATTCTTTTCAAGATGGAGCCGAGCTGCGCTTTTGAAACACGCAGCGGCGATCCCTCATCTGAACGCCGCTGCGTGTTCTTCATAGACAGTAGTCATAATCTCACTGCTAATTGTTTAGATCCATCTTGGGGACCGACAGAGCGGACCCCAAGACGGATCCTAGAAGCGCTTGTAACACGGAGTGTACTGTATACTCCGTGTGAACAAGCCCTAAGAGTCTTAGCTTGTTTACTTGTAGTTTTCCGTAAACCTACTAAACAACAGTTTCTTTGTACAGAAAAAGTAGTTCTTTTCCGTGCCTGAGTTGTCAGAACTCCACAAACATAATGAAAGGAAATAGAATCAATCAGGTTATCCAACAATGCAAATAATAAAGAAAGGTCAGCTCAGCGCTAGTTGTCTGGAAATTCCCAAACTTGATGCAGTGCAAGGGAACTCCTGCAGCTCCTCCAGTCTTCAAGCAAACAGCAGTATTTCAATTGTCCAGTTCTTGCCACTTGTATCAGGCTCCACAAAAGAGTATGTATAAAAACTGGCAATTTTATTCCACCATATTCAAACTTACAGTACAGATGCATGCAAAGCAAGTAGCAATACAAAAAACTAACCCGTTTTGGCAAAATGCCTTATTCGTAGTCTACTATTGCCAAAACGTGTTAGTTTTTCGTATTGCTACTTGCTTTGCGTGCATCTGTAAGTTTGAATATGATGGAAAAAAATTACAAGTTTTGATCAATACTGGTTTGTGGAGCCTGAAACGAGTGGCAAGTGCTGGACAATTGAAATAGTGCTGTACAAAGGAAGGGTCATCTAATCCCAATAAGGGGATATTTTCCATGTCATACTGTCACTGTACACACTGCGGCCCCTGTCATGGACCACGGTCGTGCCAGTGCCTCCACTGCTGTATACTTACCTGTCCTGGTTCCTGTCTCTCTGCAGGAAAGACACCACACATTCTTCTTTTTGTCTCACCTTTATGCTTTCTTCTTCAGATAATTTATTAACAACTTGACATCCCCTAGAGAAACAGGAGTGATACAAGTAATTACACATAAAAAAGAAGCTTCTGGAATAACTATATTAATATAACATATCAGGTGACCCTGCTGTTGACTGCCAGGAGGTCACATGATTGATGCCGTGTTTAGTCCATACTGTTACCATAGGAGCCATTGCTATGAACAGGAATGTGGGCTGTAGCTTTTTTTTTTTCTAGATAGGGGCCTACTGCATTGATATAAAAAAGTTACTGGAGAAGAATTTTTAATACATGTATATTAGAAAATTGTTTGATCTACTATTAGTTACATGATAAATGAAATGTGGAAAACTTTTAACCTTTAACACAAAATTACAGTGGATGGAGACTTCCCTCAGCTAGACAATAAAAGTTTAGCTGCACAGCATGCACGACCTTTTTGACAACTGCACACCACCTTGGAGGTCAGGAAAGTAACAGTACTCACCTGCTCCTGGCCTTTTGATTTTCTCCATTTCTCCCGCCCCTTGCTACCTGTCTCCTGCCATCTGCAGTCTGTCTCCGGTGGACCCAGAAGATAGGAGACAGGCCACAGGGGACTGAAGTGGCCTCCTTGCTCTCTGTCTCCGGTGGCCACAGAGGTGGCAGGGATTGCTCCTTTGCTATCTGTCTCCTGTTGCTGCTCCCTGTCTCCTGCTGTCCTCCTCCCCTGATGTTCTCCTGTCCTCCTCACTCTGCCTCCTGCTCCCTGCCTTGTTGTTTATGTTTCACCCAGCTTTCCTGGATGCTGAACAGCCAATACAGTATCTAGGAAAGCTGGATGACACTCCATCCCCCTAAAGATGGCACCCAGTTTTCCTATCATGGAAAGCTGGGTGCTACCTGTAGGCAATGGGTGTCACCCACCTACCCTGCACACTGAATAAGCTCCATAACCTATGTATTTGTATAATGTTTCTGTTTATTTACCGATTTCCCTTTTGGCCTACTTCAGATTTGGTGTGTGTTTAGTGTCTATGTTTTTTTTATCCATTTAATTCCAGTGTTAGTAATGGAGGCATCAATGCACAAGGGGAACTGGGAAGAGTCAGGTAATCATCACAAGCAGACCCTCTAAAGTGATGATCAGCTTCTGCAGCGACTGCAGGCTGGTATTTTTAGGGTAGGAAGGGACCAGTATCTATAGACCTTCCCATTTTGATAGTATCAGGCTGCAGCTTTTGGTTTTACCTTGGCTGGTTATGAAAAATGGGGGCTATCCCATCTCATTTTTTTCAGAAAATTATTTATTAATTGAGAAATCTAAAATAGGCATCCACTGTAAAGCTTACAGTAGTTGCCCATTTTTGGATTCTCAATAAATAAATCATTTCTGAAAAAATTTCAGACATGTATCCCCCCTATCTTTCATAATCAGTCAAGGTAAAACCGACAGCTTCAGCCTAATACGATCAGAATGGATAGATCCATCTATATCGGCCCCTTTAAATCCTAAAAATACCAGCCTGAATCTGCCCCAGAAGAGGACCATCACAATAGAAGGTCCACTTCTGATGGTAACCCATGCTGTGCGTAGTCCCCTCTAAACTGTGTAAAAACAAAACTGAAACTGGCTGCTGGAGCTCCTCTCTGCTTTTCTCCCAGTGATAGCTCCATGTGAAGGATTTGAGCAATTACTTAGTCTCTTGCTGTTAGATTCACTGTCTCCCCCAAATAACACAGCCTTTTACATTCCCCTTCTGTTATCAGACAGGAGGTAGAGGGGGGAGCAGAGAGCATTTCTCACATTTGTTTCATGTTTCATGAGTTCAGGCTGTATTTATAACTGTTTACTGCAATACAGGTGTTCTGGAGCTACATGGAGCTTATGGAGGGAGATGACAGCTCTGCAGACAAGAGAACTTACCATTGCAGGAGCTCTGCAGAGCTGTGACATCTGCTCTCTCTCCCACTGCTCACACAGAATGATGATGTCACCATTCTTCAGTGAGGGAAGACATGCCTACTGGGAGGAGAGACCCACCTACTGGGAGGAGAGACACGCCCCTGGATTTGAAGCTGTAAAAGAGAGAGAAACAGCTCATGTCTGCAAAAGTCTGTACTGAGAAAACCTATTTAAGGATAATTCGGCAACTCTACTTGAACATGACATGTAAAATGCAGCTCAATATAGGTTGCACAAAAAGGTTTGTTCAGTGCGTTATGTTGATATTTTTCAACCATAAATTAGAAAACAGTCGGGTTCAATTATGTAATAATGGCTTTTATTTATTTCCAAGGGGATTAAGTTAAGATATCTGATCAGGTTTTCTAACATGTGACGTGTCTATTTATCATCAGAGTCAAGGAGAGAGTTATCAATCTAAACAATGATCTGCACCTTCCTATAATCATTCATAGAAAATAATAACCTGCAGAAACTCAGAATGTTTGCTGCATTGAAAAAGGCAGAAGATGTGTCCTATTGTGTAAAAGTCAGAATAATTCGTTTCTATTCCTTCATCTGTAACACACAGGTTAAGGTTAGCTTTAATAGCCAATAGGAGATGACAATTGTAACAACAGTAAGGACAGTGCTTTTCAAAATGTACTTTTTGGAACAAGGGGAAACAGCTTCAGAAGAGTCACTAACAATGTATACTACCATTCAAAAGTTTGGGGTCACCCAGACAATTTTGTGTTTTCCCTGAAAACTCATACTTTTATCTATCAATTGAGTTGCAAAATGAATAGAAATATCGTCCAGACATTGACAAGGTTAGAAATAATTTTTTTTTATTTGAAATATTAATTTTTACTTCAAACTTTGCTTTCGTCAAAGAATGCCCCCTTTTGCAGCAATTCCAGCATTGAAAGCCCTTTGGCATTCTAGCTGTTAATTTGCTGGGGTCATCTGGAGAAATTTCACCCCAGGGCTTCCGAAGTCCCTCCCACAAGTTGGATTGGCTTGATGGGCACTTTTTGCTTTACCAAAACGGTAAAGTGCTCCCACAACAGCTCAATGGGGTTGAGATCTGGTGACTGCGCTGGCCACTCCATTACAGATAGAAAATGAAATTGGCTCCAATCAAACGCTGTCCACAGGGTATGGCATGGCGGTGCAAAATGGAGTGATAGCCTTCCTTATTCAAAATCCCTTTTACCATGTACAAATCTCCCACTTTACCACACCAAAGCAACCCCAGACCATCACTTGACCTCCACCATTCTTGACAGAGGGCCCGTCAGGCATCTTCCAGCATCTTTTCATTGTCTCCCCGTCTCACAAATGTTCTCCTGTTTTGATCCAAAACACCTCAAACTTCAATTTGTCTGTCCTTTAACACTTTTTTCCATCTTCCTCTGTCCAATGTCTGTTTTCTTTAGCCCATTTTAATCTTTTCCTTTTATTAGCCAGTCTCAGATATGGCTTTTTTTGCCACTCTACCTGAAGGCCAGCAAACCCCGAGTCGTCTCTCACTGTAGACGTTGGGCACTGGCGTTTTTTCAGGTACTATTTAAAGAAGCTTTCCAGTTGAGGTCCCGTGAGGCGTCGATTTCCCCAAACTAGAGACTCTAATGTACTTGTCTTGTTGCTCAGTTGTGCAGCGGGCCTCCCATTCTCTTCCTATCTGGTTGGGGCCTGTTTGTGCTCTACCCCTGAAGGGAAGTAGTAAACACCGTTGTAGGAAATCTTCAGTTTCTTGGCAATTTCTCACATGGAATAGCCTTCATCTCTCAGAACAAGAATAGACTGTCGAGTTTCACATGAAAGCTCTTTTTTCGGCCATTTTGCGAGTTTAATCGAACCAACAAATGTAATGCTCCAGATTCTCAACTATCTCAAAGGAAGGTCAGTTTTATAGCTTCTTTAATCAGCAAAACTGTTTTCAGCTGTGCTAACATACTTGCACATGGGTTTTCAAGGGTTTTCAAAATATCCCATAGCCTTCTTACACAGTTAGCAAACGCAGTGTACCATTAGAACACTGGAGTGATGGTTGTTGGAAGTGGGCCTCTATACACCTATGTAGATATTGCATTAACAACCAGACGTTTTCAGCTAGAATAGTCATTTACCACATTAACAATGTATAGAGTGTATTTCTGATTCATTTAATGTTAGCTTCATTGAAAAACTGTGCTTTTCTTTCAAAAATAAGGACATTTCTAAGTGACCCCAAACTTTTGAACGGTAGTGTACTTTGTAAATACAAAGTCACCATGAGTCACCCACACTTCTACTCTTCACACTTTGACAGTAAGTACAAATCACTTTACCATGAAAACATGAACGGAGTATACACCATTTCAATAGTATCTTGTGGACTTACAGCCTCTTTATAGCCCAGCTATAAGGGACTTGCCCAGTCTTCTATTGCCTTGCTTAGGGTGTGAAAACCACCCCCTTAGGCTATGTCTACACACCAACGGTATTTTAACCGCGGTTTTTGGCACTGTGTTTCCGCAAAAAAACACGGTTGGATTTCAGATTTCCCACCGGACCCCTACATTGAGGCTATGGGAATACAAGGGGAATCCGAGGAAGAGAGAACATGTTCTCTCTTCCACCGGATGGCCACCGGTTTAGAAATCCTCAGTAAAAATCTTTGCTATGTAGAATACAGCACGTATTTTCTGTTGGGTACAGTCTGATTTTTGGCAGATTCTAAATACTGAATCCACTGTAAATCCGATTAAAAACCTGTGCTGTGTAGACATAGCCTTATCTATTTTTCCACCAGTCCCTTCCTATGCGTGTGTTTGGTTGTGTGTGTTAATCCAGGTCTTGGATACCACACTCTCCACTCTGTGAGTAAAGTTCCAATACAGAGAACCAGCGGGGTATAAGCACTCTGCTTCCAGCTGCCAAGGAACCCAGCTACCCATATTGTGCTAGAAATCAGCATGGCTGCCAGCAATGGCCGAGCTCTGCTTTTGTGCTCCTGATGCCAAACGAAGCATCACATAAGGGCTTGTTCACACGGAGTTTACACTCCGTGTTACAAGCGCTTTAGGGATCCGTCTTGGAGTCTGCACTGTCGGTCCCCAAGACGGATCTAACAATTAGCAGTGAGATTATCACTGCTTGCTGTGCTGAACACAGAGCGGCAATCACATGAGAGAACGCAGCTGCGTGTTTCAATAGCGCAGCTGCGCTCCGTCTTGAAAAGAATTGCATGTAAACAATGCCCTGCTCTCACGGTGCACGTTTCCGCCATGGATCAGCAAGGCGCTGCAGGGGTTAATTCCGCTAGCCAGTCGACACTCCCAGGGAGAAGCCAGGCTGTTGAATCTAGGAGTGACTGCTCGGCTGCTAATCAGGTCAGAGGGTGTGTCGCACTGGCCAATAGGATGGCCCGGAGGCCGCACCACTGGGCTGCTCATTCCTGTCTGTTGTTGCCTGAGAAAGGTTACCCTTTGCTATCTCCCTGTTACCTTTGTTTGTTTATGGACTCCAGTTTACCTGACCTCAGCCTGTCTCTTGACCTCGTGTTTGACTTCTGATTCTCTACCTTCTGATTCTCTACCGCGTGACCTCCTGTGTTTGACTCTTTGCTTGCTCCTGGTTATTCTTTTGGTTCCTCATTCGTGGCTTTGTCGTACCATTCTGTTACCGAACCGGACTGTCTGACGGCCCTGCACTTAAGTAGCGTAGGATTTGTCGTCCAGTTGGGTTCTGCCATCTAGGGCAGCACGCCAAGTAGGCAGGGACAGTGGGCTGGGTGGCAGTCAGGGCCCACTGCACTTCCTCTGACGTGACACCTGCGGAGTCAGATAATGAATGTTGCACAATTCCTGGCGCAGAAAAGGGAGTTGAGAATCAACCAAGTGACACGTCAGACAATTCGTAACCATTTACATCAGTGTGGTGGGTGTGCTAGATGACTAGCAAGGTGCCTGACCACAGCACCAGACACAGGCATCATCATCTTGCATGGGCCAGGGATCATTTATGATGGTTAAGGAACCATTGGTCCTCAGTGCTGATTAGCGATGAAAGTCGATCCACTCAGATCACAAACTATGGCCACCATTGATGCTGGAGATGTCGAGGAGATCGCAATGCATCAGCCAGGTCAGATATCCTTGCCGGTCGTCTAGCACGCAGACCACGTGTGTGCCTCAAAATGTGTCTCTGCCTAACCACTATAAAATTTATATGGATTGATGCAACAGTTTTGTGCTACATTTTGTGGTGACACATTTATAAATTAGCGAATACAAAAGTGTCAGACCTGTTGCAGCATACGCCAGATTTTGGCGTAGAATAGTTCATACATCTGTCGGACAGGGCTACGACAGTCTTTTTGGCTCAAAGCACGCCAAAACATGTCGCAGCCCCTTTCATTCATGTCGCCCTTAGTGCCTATTTTGTGGAAAGCTGATAAAGGTGTGGGAAAAGCCCTTTTGGTTTTGGTGCCATCACACCAAAATTATGTTCCAGATGCTTTGAGGCTACTCTAGGTGTTGCTTAGAATATTATAAGAGGCCATTTAGTGGTGTAGTGATGCCTTCTTCCTGGAAACTCTACCATGAAGCCATTTTTGTTCCAGCTGATATAACCACATCAATAAACCTAAATTTCAATAGAATTTGCTGGTGTTTTTTTCTTTATTTCCTGAAATCCTTCTTGGTCCACCTGACCATAGCTTGGTATTACCATAAACCATTGGGACTCACTTATCAAGGCACTTGGGCCAGAATTCTGGCAAAATTTGTGCAAAAAATTATGGCGTATGGGCTTTCCACCACATTTATTGTGTATTTTAGACCATTCTAGACACTTCTGGGCCTTATAATGGTGTGGTCTCGGTAAAAAAAAAGGTGTGACTCCCTGTAAAGGTGCATGGGTTAGTATGCAGTATGGATTAGCCGTGTAACAGAAAATGCACCAAAATTTTGGCATAGTTAGTGGCAGAAAGTAAGCCAACTTAAAAACAGTATAAAGTTAGATTAGACAGGTCTAGCCTGCGCCAGAAGACTGTGGTAAATTTGGCACATTGTGAGACTGTCTAGTCTAACTTTACACTGTCAAAGAGTTAGAGAGTAATGATAAATCGGCCACAATATCTGCCAAATAGTGAACAGAACTCAGCGGCCCTTTGCAAATCTCTTTCTATATTCTTTTCTGGGTTTATAAAGTTGAACCACCTTCACTCGCAGATCCCTTGTTACTTCTTTTGCTTTTCTCATGCTCCAATTACCAGCGAAGTCAGCATAGCCTGGATGAAATTTACAAGGGTTTCTTAAGAGCCATGGAACTCTTTGACTACTACTTAGACACTAAACAATTTTTCAAGCCACTGCTGTGGATTCCTTTAACCCCTTCCTGACAGCCGATCATAATAATATGGCTCTAATCTGGGGCGTAACTAGAGAAGCCTGGGCCCCATAGCAAATTTTTGGATGGGGCCCCCCTCAACATTTACCGGGACATGTAGTTCCATAAAACGGGCAAATACTTTACCCTACCATATCACCATCATACTGCTAAAATAAAAATTCCACTATTCCAAGACCAACATTACCAATAACGCTACTTCATATAGAACCAGATTATACTGCCAGAACATGACCACAAAGTGACTGAATAATACCCCTATACTATACAGGTAGGCAGTACATAGGCCTCAGATAGATAGGCAGATTGGTCGTAGGTAGGTAGGCAGTAGTTAGGCAGGTCTCAGGTAGGTAGGCTATAGGTAGTAGGTAGATTGTCCCTAGGTAGGCAGTAGTTATTCCCCAGTTAGGTAGGCAGCCCAAAGCTAGTTAGACAGTAGGTAGGCCCCAGGTAGTTAAGTAGGCAGTAGGTGGGCCACAGTTAGGCTGTATGTGGGGCCAACATAGATAGGTAGGTAAGTAGGCTATAGGGAGCCCCAAATAGGCATGCAGGGTTTAACCAGGCTATGCGGGCCCATTTAGGCAGGGTTTAGGTCAGTTATAGGGGGCCCCAGATAGTCAAGGTTTAGATAGGCTATAAGGTCCCGATATAGGCAGGCAGAGTTTAGGTAAGCTACAGGGGGCCCCTAGATTGGTAGGCAGGCAGAGTTCCTATATAGGCAGGCTAAAGGATCCCCATACAGGAAGGCAGGGTTTAGGTTGCTAAAAGCACCCCATGCAGACAGGCAGGGTTTAGGTAGAGTATAGGGTCCCATATATCTAGGCAGGCAGGGTTTAGGTAGCAATAGGGCCCCATATAGGCAGGCAGGGTTTAGGTAGCTATAGGGACCCATAAAGATAGTAAGGTAGGGTTTAGGTAGAGTATTGAGTCCCATATAGGCAGACAGGCAGGGTATAGGTAGCTATAGGGCCCCAAACAGGCAGGCAGACAGGGTTTAGGGTAAGTTATAGGGGCCATATAGGTAGGCAGGCAGGATCTAGAGTAAGCTAAAGGGGTCATATAGATAGGCAGGGTCTTGGTAGCTAAAGGGGCCATATACAGTCAGACAGGCAGGGTCTAGGTAGCTATAGGGGGCCATATATAGTGTGGCAGGCAGGATCTAGGTAGCTATAGGGGCCATATATATCTAATACAAATATCAGTGGCACACTAAAAACTAAGTAAAACATTAAGGTATATAGGAATTTTTGAAAATGCATTACTGCTAAGGAAATATGGAAACCTGGGATTCTTAGTTCGCAGTTTTTGATCAAAAATTGTTTAAGCTCACCTCCCAATAGCGTCAAGGGGATCCCAATACAGGTGAGTCCCTAACACTAACATGTTACCTCACTAGGAGTCCATTCAGACTACAACATCTCAGGGAGTGATAGGAACTTGCTACTGAATTACCCTGCACTGGTTTAAAAGAGGTAGGCAGGATGCAGCAAGCCAATGAGGTTGCCATTTCTCAAATAGACTACAAAACTTGCTTAGGCTGTGCACATCCAAAATATATTTTGAAAAACGTAAGCATAGGTGCACACTGGCAAGGCAATAGCATACATCTAATATAAATATCAGTGGCACACTAAAAACTAAGAAAAACATCAAGGTATATAGGAATTTTTGAAAATGCATTACTGATAAGGAAATATGGAAACCTGGGATTCTTAGTTCGCAGTTTTTGATCAAAAATTGTTTAAGCTCACCTCCCAATAGCATCAAGGGGATCCCAGTACAGGTGAGTCCCTAACACTAACATGTTACCTCACTAGGGGTCCATTCAGACTACAACATCTCAGGGAGTGATATGAACTTGCTACTGAATTACTCTGCATTGGTTTAAAAGAGGTAGGCAGAGTGCAGCAAGCCAATGAGGTTGCCATTTCTCAAATAGACTACAAAACTTGGTTAGGCTGTGCACATCCAAAATATATTTTGAAAAACGTAAGCATAGGTGCGCACTGGCAAGGCAATAGCATACATCTAATACAAATATCAGTGGCACACTAAAAAACAAAGTGAAACATCAAGGTATATAGGAATTTTTGAAAATGCATTACTGCTAAAGAAATATGGAAACCTGGGATTCTTAGTTTGCAGTTTTTGATCAAAAATTGTTTAAGCTCACCTCCCAATAGCGTCAAGGGGATCCCAGTACAGGTGAGTCCCTAACACTAACATGTTACCTCACTAGGAGTCCATTCAGACTACAACATCTCAGGGAGTGATAGGAACTTGCTACTGAATTACCCTGCACTGGTTTAAAAGAGGTAGGCGGAGTGCAGCAAGCCAATGAGGTTGCCATTCCTCAAATAGACTACAAAACTTGGTTAGGCTGTGCACATCCAAAATATATTTTGAAAAACGTAAGCATAGGTGCACACTGGCAAGGCAATAGCATACATCTAATACAAATATCAGTGGCACACTAAAAACTAAGTAAAACATCAAGGTATATAGGAATTTTTGAAAATACATTACTGCTAAGGAAATATGGAAACCTCGGATTCTTAGTTCGCAGTTTTTGATCAAAAATTGTTTAAGCTCACCTCCCAATAGCATCAAGGGGATCCCAGTACAGATGCGTCCCTAACACTAACATGTTACCTCACTAGGAGTCCATTCAGACTACAACATCTCAGGGAGTGATAGGAACTTGCTACTGAATTACCCTGCACTGGTTTAAAAGAGGTAGGCGGAGTGCAGCAAGCCAGTGCACTCCAAGCCTACTTCTTTTAAACCAGTGCAGGGTAATTCAGTAGCAAGTTCCTATCACTCCCTGAGATGTCGTAGTCTGAATGGACTTCTAATGAAGTAACATGTTAGTGTTAGGGACTCACCTGTACTGGGATCCCTTTGACGCTATTGGGAGGTGAGCTTAAAAAATTTTTGATCAAAAACTGCGAACTAAGAATCCCAGGTTTCCATATTTTTGCAGTAATGCATTTTACAAAAATTCCTATATACTTGATGTTTTACTTAGTTTTTAGTGTGCCACTGATTATTTATATTAGATGTATGCTATTGCCTTGCCAGTGTGCACCTATGGTTACATTTTTCAAAATATATTTTGGATGTGCACAGCCTAACCAAGTTTTGTAGTCTACTTGAGGAATGGCAACCTCATTGGCTTGCTGCACTCCGCCTACCTCTTTTAAACCAGTGCAGGGTAATTCAGTAGCAAGTTCCTATCACTCCTGAGATGTTGTAGTCTGAATGGACTGCTAGTGAGGTAACATGTTAGTGTTAAGGACTCACCTGTACTGGGATCCCCTTGACGCTATTGGGAGGTGAGCTTAAACAGTTTTTGATCAAAAACTACGATCTAAGAATCCCAGGTTTCCATATTTCCTTAGCAGTAATGCATTTTCAAAAATTCCTATATACCTTGATGTTTTACTTAGTTTTTAGTGTGCCACTGATATTTGTATTAGATGTATGCTATAGACTTGCCAGTCTGCTCCTATGCTTACGTTTTTTGAAAATACATTTTGGATGTGCACAGCCTAACCAAGTTTTGTAGGCGATTTGAGGAATGGCAACCTCATTGGCTTGCTGCACTCCGCCTACCTCTTTTAAACCAGTGCAGGGTAATTCAGTAGCAAGTTCCTATCACTCCCTGAGATGTTGTAGTCTGAATGGACTCCTAGTGAGGTAACATGTTTAGTGTTAGGGACTCATCTGTACTGGGATCCCCTTGACGCTATTGGGAGGTGAGCTTAAACAATTTTTGATCAAAAACTGCGAACTAAGAATCCGAGGTTTCCATATTTCCTTAGCAGTAATGTATTTTCAAAAATTTCTATATACCTTGATGTTTTACTTAGTTTTTAGTGTGCCACTGATATTTGTATTAGATGTATGCTATTGCCTTGCCAGTGTGCACCTATGCTTACGTTTTTCAAAATATATTTTGGATGTGCACAGCCTAACCAAGTTTTGTAGTCTATTTGAGGAATGGCAACCTCATTGGCTTGCTGCACTCCGCCTACCTCTTTTAAACCAGTGCAGGGTAATTCAGTAGCAAGTTCCTATCACTCCCTGAGATGTTGTAGTCTGAATGGACTCCTAGTGAGGTAACATGTTAGTGTTAGGGACTCACCTGTACTGGGATCCCCTTGAAGCTATTGGGAGGTGAGCTTAAACAATTTTTGATCAAAAACTGCGAACTAAGAATCCCAGGTTTCCATATTTCCTTAGCAGTAATGCATTTTCAAAAATTCCTATATACCTTGATGTTTTACTTAGTTTTTAATATGCCAATGATATTTGTATTAGATGTATGCTATTGCCTTGCCAGTGTGCACCTATACCTACGTTTTTCAAAATATATTTTGGATGTGCACAGCCTAACCAAGTTTTTTAGGGGCCATATATAGGCAGGCAGGGTCTAGGTAGCTATGGGGCCCATACATAGTCAGGCAGGGTCTAGATAGCTATAGGGGCCACATATAGTGAGGCAGGCAGGGTCTAGGTAGCTATAGGGGCCATATATATATGGTCCCTCAATGCTACCAGCTCAGGTCCCTGCCAGGGTCTGTGCTGGGTGCGAGCGGCGCAATGATATGACATCATCGCACCCCCCACGTCAGCACTGTGGGTTGGCGCCTGCTAGGCTTAAGGCCTAGCAGGCAGATTAGCAGAACTGCCTTTGAATGCTCAGGCCAGAGGACCCGGGCGTTCAGAGGCAGCATGCGCCGGGCCCTGCAGCTCTGCCCCCACTGGCAGTGAACTGTTATGTTCATTGCCAGCAGGTGCAGGAGCGAGACTACTGAGGTAGCAGAAGAACTAGTAGCTGTCCCAGGGCTCAGGCCCCCTAAGGATCCAAGCCCCGGGGCAGCTGCTACATCTTCTACTCCAGTAGGTACGCCCCTGGCGCTAATATTTTTTTCCTCCTTGCCTTCCTAGAGCCATAATTTTTTTTATTTTTTCATCTACATAAACATATAAGGGCTTTTATTTTCCAGGACGAGATGTACTTTCTAAAGGTGTCATTCACCGTACCATAGAATTTACTGGGAAACTGCAAAAAATTCTCAGTGGGTGAAATGTGAAAAAAACATACTTACGTCATATATGTGGGGGTTTTGTTTTTGTGGCATTCACTCTTTAGCATAAATGATATGTTATTTGTATTCTACAAGTTGATACAATTCCAGCAATTATGTAAGGTTTTCGTTATGTTTTAGTACCATTTTCTGTGATCAATAACTTTTTTGTTTTCCACCTATTTACTTGACTGAGTGTACTTTTCATTGGTACCATTTTAACTAATCGGCATCCTGTGATCTTGCTACAGGGGTGCCAATCTGAGTGAGAAATGGTGCATGGCATACTTACTCATTCATTCAGATGCTGCGGCCATGATCGCTGTGGCTTATAAGGGGTTGAAGGAGTTATCCAGTAGTTTAAATATTTCATAGAATACTATATACAGTGCTTACATTGAAAACTAAATATATTCCACTACCTTCATGTGTTTTTTTAGTCTCTTTATTGATCTATTATAAGATCCACATTTTGCAGTGAAACTTACTGCTTGTTGGAGGGTCAGTAGTTCTTCAGCATCTTTTTCCTACAAATCCCAGAATGCATTGCAGTAACAATCTTGATACTCACTGCATCTCTTCCCCAGTTCACTTCCTCGTTGCCTGTAGCAGGTTGTGTATAGTATAGTCACCAATCAGTTTGTTACATGGTAAAAAAAAAAATCTAGATAAATCTAAGTAATATATGTACAAACATATATAATTTGGTTGATATATTGTATTTATTGTGCTGTACCCCCCAGCAGGTATACAGCTAACCCATCATTGTAACTCTGATTGCTGTGGGGAATGTGGTATCACCCAGGTCTCCTGTACATGGATAACCTATCTAGCATCCAAGAGAGGTGGGTGACGTTATATCCCCCACCGCAATTGTTTTTTAATCATAATAATGAAGGCACGTAGACTCTAGCAGCTAGTGGTGATAAGTCACTATGTGAACATAGCTATCACTGCAAGTGTGTATGTGCTGACATTAGTGTTAGCATGTAACCATCATCCAGCCCTGTACTTACTGTCATGATAACATGACCCTTGCGCACCGCAGAGTCCATAAAAACATTACCTTCCCCACGCACTCTATAACAAACATTAACTGTCTCTTCAATTCCAGCTTTCTACCCAACCCTCCAAATCGTTTCTATTGGCCAACCCCTCGCTGGGCGGTCCCTTTCTTTGCCCTCTAACCACTATCAATGACAGGAGAACAAGGCTGGATTAAATTGGCCACAGCAGAAATTTTAAAAACAAAATCCAAAACATAGAAAATGTATGATAATAAATATAACAAAACAAATTACAGAAAAACAATAAAACCAAAATTGGTAAACCAGTACTGACAAGTACCCAAAAATACAACCATCCAAACCCACCCATTTCTAAATATTCAACTAAAATTCACAAGTGGGGATGAGGTTCTTTGAGCTAATAGATCTGGGGACCAAAAAATAGCACAATTCTGACCATTACCCTGAGCCACACCGGCTCAGGGTACTAATCGCTCAACTGTTTTCCGTCTCCCAGGGACCTTACCCTGCACCTTTGACAGACCGAAATAAATCCGCCATCAACCAAGGGAATCATCCTCCTTATGAATCCCCCACACTAATTTGTTCTACCCAACTTCAAGGACCCCCTAACGCCAAAGGCCACCATGACACCTACACCACCAGCCACATAGTCTCAACCTGACCACTAAACTAAAACAAAACCCCCCTCCACTTCTCTCTCGCGCCGACTGCTCACTGGTACCAGGGGAGGACTATTTACTTCCGCAGCTCCAGGCCAGCACGACTGGCACGTCCCTGTGTGCGGGGTCATACTGCGCATGCCTTTGCCGCACGTACTTTTCTGTCAGTACCTCTGTTTACATAGTGACTCATAAGTAACTATGTAAATGGTCCTTAACACACAGTTGCCTCAAGCTTTGTACTGCTGTTCTCTGCTTCAATTACTAGTACCCTGTTTCCCCGAAAATAAGACATCCCCGAAAGTAAGACCTAGTGCATTTTTTTTTATGCAATTCAGAGTTTGGCTGCTTATGCTGATGTTTGTGATGAAATCACTACAGTATATTAATACATGTTGATTTTTTGTTCAACAATAAATGTGAATTCTTGTTCATGGAAAAATAAGACATCCCCTAAAAATAAGTCTTAGCTCGTCTTTAGGAGCAAAAATTAATAGAAGACACAGTCTTATTTTCGGGGAAACAGGGTAGTAATTGAAGCAGAGCTAACAAATAATTTTCCCTCCACTGACTCTCCGAGACTTTCAGGAGAAAATGAATTTACTATATGCAGCCAGATCGTTCTCTGCTCAGGTCACACCCACTAAAGGGGAGTGTTCCTGAGCTGAGCCTGACTTCAACACACCCACTGAGTGATGACAAAACATCCATTCAGGCCATGTGATCAATGCACATCACATGGTTTGCAGGAGGTAGGGGAAAAGGGAGAAAAAGGCTCTTCGGCTGCTTCTGCACAGCCTGACAGGTAAACCATTTTTAATAAGTTTCAATTACAAAGTTCAATATAATTATGTTGTGAGCCCTATAACAAATAAAAAGATTGTCCCGAAGAATCCCGTTAAACAGCAGGGAACAGAGCTGGCTCCATTCAGGCGGGTGTCAGCTTCAATTAGTAGCTGACACCAGCCTTCAATGTAGCGGGATTACTGAGTAATCCTGTTAAATAGAATCTTACGTTGACGTTAAAGGGTGAAAGGGATTGTCCAACTCCCCTTTTTTAACGTAAGTATGGGGCATAAAATAAAAATAAAAAAATCATACTTCTTAACTCATGTTCAATCCAGTGTTAAGTCTCCTGCACCTCTTCAATGGTCTTCTGTCGTCTTCCAGCTTTGGCCGAACAGAACGTGACTGCTGCAGCAGCTGATTGGTTGCAACTGTCACATGACACTGCCCAATGTCACAATTCAGAGCTGATTTCTAAATAGGGATGTTGGGTGGTGTCAGGTGACAGCAGGAGCCAATCAGAGGTTGCAGCGAAGACATTCTGCTTGGCCCGGGCCAAAAGACTACAGAAGATCGGGTAGATTGTAGATTGTAAGTCCTCGCGGGTAGGGTCCTCTCTCCCTCTGTCATGCCAATTGTCATTCATCACTTATCATTGTACTCGTTTGACTTATGTTATGTATGTAACTCCCTCGAATGTACAGCGCCCTGGAACTAATGGCGCTTTAAAATAAATAATAATAAGAAGAAGAAGACCGGGAGATTCATCGCTGGATAGCACATGGGTTAAGAGGTGAGTACAAGGTTTGGTTTTCAGACTTAAAAAGAGTTGGACAACCCCTTTGACTAACATATAAGCCTGTATATTTATTTTAAGCCCAAACATTCAAGGGTGTGTAAACTTTTGATCAGGGCAATCTGAGTGATTATCAATACACTCAATCCTATCATGATAAATACCTTTTCCCGATCAATATTCCCAACTTACTCATATTTTCCACAAATGGTGCTCAAGTTACAAACTCTGCCTGGGGTGTGTAAACTTATGAGCCCCACTGTAAGTGCCTGTCACCTGATTGCTCCTGGTCTAGGACCCTGCAGTACTTGAACTTTAATGTTCTAGCTTCTGAGTAATCAGCTTTATGCATAATCAATACCATCAGCCTGAACTATGATACGGGCTCTGTTAATGTAGCATGGAGTACTATTTATGATGACATTTATATAATGTTATATATTATACAAAGCAATTAACCTATAAATTCTGTCAATGTCGCTGTTAGCTGTTTATAAACATAATATACTATTAATGGTGCACTTTTTCATCACAATATTTCAAGGGTTCTTTCACATCATTTTTAAAAAAACCTATGTAGCCATTTGTTCTCGACATATAAATATCAGAATAGCAGATTCCATGTTGTGTTTATTCTGTTAACTGCATTTGCCTTAAGTATCGTAATATAAGCCAATATGGTCAGCTGGGTTTTCCTTTTTCTTGATACATCCAAGTAGGTGAAGCCATTAAAGGACTATAGGGTGGGTAGCTCAGGAACGGAGGTTGATCCCTGGTGCCCACCAGTGAAGTTAAGTCCTCCGCTCCAGAAGTGGAGTTGATTTTTGGGGTCCAACAGTGGAATTGATTCTTAGGACCCACCAATGGGATTAATTCTTGCGGCCCACCAATGGAGCTGATTTTTGGGGCCCACCAATGGAGCTGTTTCATGGGGCCCACCAGTGGAGTTGATTCATAGGGCCCACCAGTGGAGTTGATTCATGGGGCCCACCAGTGGAGTTGATTAGTGGGGCCACCAGTGGAGTTGATTCTTGGGGCCCACCAGTGGAGTTGATTCTTGGGACCCACCAGTGGAGTTGATTCTTGGGGCGCAACAGTGGAGTTGATTCTTGGGGCCCAGCAGTGGAGTTGTTTCTTGGGGCCCACCAGTGGAGTTGTTTCTTGGGGCCCACCAGTGGAGTTGATTCTTGGGGCCCACCAGTGAAGTTGATTCTTGGGTCCCAACAGTGAAGTTGTTACTTGGGGTCCACCAATGGAGCTGATTTTTGGAGCCCACCAATGGAGTCAATTCTTGGGGCCCACCAGTGGAGTTGTTTCTTGAGGTCCACTAGTGGCATTGATTCCTAGGGCCCACCAGTGGAGCTGATTCTTGGGGTCCTCCATTGGATCTGATTCTTGGGACCCATCAGTGGAGTTGATTCCTGGGGCCCATCAGTGGAGTTGATTCCTTGGGCCGAGCAGTGGAATTAATTCTTGAGGCCCACCAGTGAAGCTGATTCTTGGAGCTCACCAGTGGAGTTGATTCCTGGGATCCACCAGTAGAGTTGATTCCTGGGGCCCACCAGTGGAATTAATTCTTGAGGCCCACCGGTGAAGTTGATTCTTGGGGCCCACCATTGGAGATGATCTTTGGAGCGCACCAGTTGTTTTTTGGAACACTCCAGTGAAGTTGATTCTTGGGACCCATCCTGCAGCCACTGTACATGATTGCACACGACTCTTGCTTTCTGACTCTCTTTTTCTTCCTTTCCTCCTGAAAAGCAGCTCTAAGCTTGTCATGTCCAGGAGCCCACCATATCGAGGGACCCACTGGTCAGTCCGAGCCTGGGTATAAGTGGAAGTAATAAACATAGTAACTCTAATGTGCAGCAGATTGAAGGGACAAAGCCAAAGGCCCATCACTGCAGTGCTAGCACAGGAACCGATGCCACTGTCTCCAGTATGTAAGCTCTGCCATTTTGGTAAATTAAGCTGTACCAGACACAGTCTCATTCATATGGACAACACTGTGTCAGGTGGCACAATACTGGGTACAAAGGTCCAGTGAGGGTGTGCTGCCCTGTCATTCCACTGACTACAAGGGATAGAATTTCTGCCACTTTAAGAAGAAACTTTTCAGTAACACAGAGGGAAAAAGATATAACTAAGAAATGGCTGATTAAAGTGGTTCTTTGCTAGTTTTAAAGAAAATGCTCTCTGTTCGTGGGGCCTTAAAATAGAGCTGAACGTTGACTACCCTCTGGAGGCCATTCTGTTCCAGTGTCACTGTCACCCTCAGTACTTCCTGTCGATGATGTCACGTTCATTGATCTTGTGACACTGCACCCAATCACTGGCTTCACCGGTTACACGTCTTTCATGCAGGAAGTGAGCGTTGAGGCCTGTGATTGCACCATGTGACCAACAAGGGCAACATCATCGGTGGAGAGCACTGGGAGTGGGGGCAACCTGAAACAGCTGTAAGTGCTGAGTTTAATTTCTTTTCTATTTTTAAGGTCCCACGACCAGCAGGGCATTTTGTAAACTAACAAAAAAACCTTTAAAGAATTTTATGGAGAGAAACAACTCATATATATATATATATATATATATATATATATATATATATATATATATATATATATATATATATATATATATATATATATATATATATATATATAGATATATATATAGATATTTCTAAGGGAATTGCTGTTTAAAAGTTCTTTTCATGTATCTAAGGCAACAGTTCAGTGAACCCTCTTGTGTATAGGACTCCAAAGCAGACAGAGGGTCATGTACCTCTTCTAATACAATTGCATCTGCAGGAAAGGCTGTTAACGACAGTATGGGAATTGAACCTCCACTGATTAGCAAAGGGTTACCGTCTCCAATGAGTCACGTTTTCTGCCTCATTGAACAGATGAATATTGGCTTGACAGACTAGAAACCTCAGAGAACAAACATCCTGCAACCATTACTGGAAGAACACACTCTGGTGGTGGCAGCAGTGTGGTCTGGGAAATATTTTCCTGGCTTTATCTGGGCCCATTCATTCATGTGGAAGGTACTCTCAACCGATTTGGGCATGAATTCATAAAAATCACTAATTGTTGCTTTTATATATAACACAAAACAATACTCTGAGGGAAAGCACTTTATTTCAAGTCATGCTTTAGTATTGTTAACAGATTATAAAACTATTATAAGATTTTTTTGGTTGTTAATTCCTTCACTACACAGGAAACATTATATGGACAAGGATTCCCACATTGTTGTACAGAGAAGACAGATAGACCGGCGATATGCTGCTATAAAGATTGGGGGGAGGTGAACATAGTTGGGATGTGAGGGTTTATTTCCTGTATATTTGTGGATTCTGAAGAGAACAGCAAAATCCACAATATTTAGGCGTTTTTTGTATTTTTTTTTTATATTTTGCTAATATTGTCTTGTTTTATTCAGTGAGGAATATCCACAACAAACCCATAATATTTATGCAACATAAATTGACATACTGCAAATTTGGCCAATTTATATGTGGACTTTAAGAAGATTTTTTTTTCTGCACTATGTAGAGGTAATTTCTTAAAAAGGGGTTCTCTGCTTTGGACAATCCCTACTTTTTAGAACGGGTCTTTTCAAAATAAATTTATCGCAAAGTGACACCCTGCTGTGACCCCAGCAGTAAGCTGTCATTTGTGGGGAAATCTGGCAGTAAAGTGCACAATTTTCCAGCAATGCCACCACTGAAGAAATTAGGCACTACATAGAGCCTATTCACATCAATGGGTTGTCTTTCTAGTGCAGGGCAGGACAGGTTCTCCAGAGAAAGAGACACTCTTTAAAATTGTTTACCACTTTGCCCAAAGGATAATGATCCGGAACAGAGGGTCATTCACTATGAACTTAGAATCTTATAATAGTGTGTGTGTGTACACCGAAGTAACCCTTTAAAATGTAATCCATATAAGAATTGTTGCGGAAAATCTGACGCATATCCGCCTTGTGTGAGCACCCCCTTATAGTACATGACGTCATATAACACTGGACAGGGTGATGATAACAGCTTTGTAGGTTGTTCCCCACTAGGGCTCCATTTGTTCATGACTTGGCCTTCCGGCATTTCCAGTTACTTCCCTAACCACAACCTCTTGGTTGTCTCTGAATGTAACTGGCACAAATCCTTCTCCATCTTCAGTGAGGATGATCCACTTTGAGCCTAAAGACAACAACATTATATTTTAGAGAGATCCTGGAACAAAAAAAAATCAGTTTTATCTCAGCTTGGTGTCACTGAATAGGAACCTTAATGGTTTACTTAAACCCCTTCCATTTTTTTCTACTCACTTTGCAAAGTTCATGACTTTTTTATTTTTCTGTCTAAATAACCACATTAGGACTTCTTTTTATTGGACAAGATGTACTTTTTATTTTATTACTTACCATACCATATAATGTATTTGGAAGCCCCCCAAAAATTCATAGTTGCGTAAAACGAGAAAAAAACGCAACTACGCCGTTTTTGGTGAGGTTTCATTTTTACAAAGTTCACTTTGATAAATGACATGTTATCTTCTTCAGGTCAATACAAGTCTGGTGTTTTCGTTTTGCTCTACTACTTTCTTCAATTCTTCAAATTTTTAATTCTTTAAATTTAAATTTTAAATTAAATTAAAATAAAAATAAATATATGCAAATAAAAATAAATAATATATAAATAAAATTTATTTTTATTTATATATAAGATTAAATTTAATTACATTTTAATTCTGTCAATTTTTAATTCTTCAAATTTGCTTTGAGGCTTCACAAGTTTTTGCTTTTTTTTCATCTACAGACCTTTGTGGGCTCTTTTTTTCATTGGGCTGAATTGGTGCTTTTAGTTTATATCTATTTGGGGTAAATGGGACTTTTTGATCTTGTTATATAACAAGTTTTTAGAGATTCAATGACATGTATGAATGGGTTATTTTCACTGTTCTTGCGAGAAACGCAGCAAACGTCAGTGTTCCGCCTCTTTTCCCTACGTATGGCGCTTTGTTCAGGCAAGTTTGATGCACTGTGCACTATACCCAAAACTTTGTAATGCGCCAAAGAAATAGGGGCATTCTAGGGGCGTGTTGTACCGCATTTGTAATATTAGACACATTTCTGAATGTGGGATGGCAAAACTATCTGCATAACTGCTGGAACGGCCACACCAATAAAGTTGTGGTCTGCTTGAGCCTGAGTAGTTGTAGCGGAACTTGATTTGCTGTTAGTGCAAAAAATATCCCTTATTTCTCAACTTATACCAGTAAAATAATAAAAAGTAATTTATGATAATTATCAAATTAAGTTCTATAACTTTAATGATAAATTATATAATATAAAATTATATAATATCCCAAAAATATAAAATTATCTCCTATAAAATGGATTTAAACTTAATATAATCTAAAATAAATTTTAAATTAAATAATACAAATTAATTAAACCAATACAGCATCTACCATAAATCCCTTCTCAATCGTGTATTTGCAGAATTAGGATAGTGTTATCAGTGATTGCAAACACATCACAGCAGCCGAAGAAAAGGCATAAGAATAGCATATCAGTGAATAGAAACAATGATAGTAATCTTGCTTGGTGCACCACAAGTCTCAGCTGTGGTGTGCCGACTATTGCTGTATGTCGAATAAAGGCTGACCCACTGACCTACATTTTTCTGAACACAAATCAACATGCTATATAAAAATCTGAATTTCCACAAAATTTTAATATTAACATAATACATTTTAAATTAGAAAAGCAAGTGTTTTAGCAGCTATTGTTGAATTCTGCCCTTCATTTACATACATGTTTGGCACATTACTGTAGTAAACATGTAAGCTAGGTGCCTTGAACCTACGGCGCAATTTATGAGCGAACATTCACCACTTTCATATTGCAGGTGCATTGTACTGAAAAGAAGGAGTGAGAAATGGTGTTGAGGCGCCAAGTTTCATAGATGTCGCCCTAGGTGTTTGGTATTTTTTTTTGCTATGATAGCATTCACTGTATGGTATAAATAATGTTATAGTTTAATAGAACAGACTTTTACCAATTATATTTAACCTTTTGATTTTTTTTATTTAGAATATTTATTTTATTTATTAATATTTTTTACTCAAGTTTTTTTTAAAAAAAAATTTTTTTGCCTAGTGTACTTGACCACCCGAGAGTATGATTATTTGCACACCATTCTGCAATACCAATTGCAGGATAGCATTTTAATTTGGCCTTACTACTATACCCTGCCTTAAGCAGGATATAATAGAAGTGCTAATTTGGCAGGTCTCTAGACCTTCCTTAGGCCCCTAGCCGCAAGCACAATGCAATCGGATCACGGGGGGAAATGGCATTAAGGAGCCTGCTGCAGCATTTTATAATCATTTAAATGCTGCAGCCTCAAATACTATTGCATTTAAGTGGTTAAACGGCCGGTACAATAGTTACCTCCAATCCCTGCTGCACAAGAGGACAGTGTCAGCTGTAATTAACAGCAATCACCTGCCAGGTATTGAGCAGACTCAATTAGTAGTGCAAGGCATAAGCATACTAAATAGCAAGTCCAAAGAAAAATGCCAGCAGTAAGAACAAATAAAATCAAGAAAAGCTTTGGGCCTCATTTATAAAAACTGTCTAGGTCTAAGATTCTCTTTGCTGCCCATAGCAACCAATCAGAGCGCCCCATTGGTTGCTATTGGCAACCAAAAAGCCTAGCCCTTAGACAGTTTTTTATATTTCCAAAAAGTCTGCAATTTAAAATAGCAAGAGGGTAAGGTGCAAAGGCTCACAACACAAGGTTTGGCGCAGGGGAAAGAGAAACCATGGTGACCCATAGTGTTCCGATATCTGAAACAAATATAATATGGGGATGACCCGCATGGCTATTACAATCACTGGGATAGTGCCTATTAAAAATATACTTGCACCGTTATACTCCCAAATTAAAATATTGATTACCAGTCCAATCCAATATCCTGATGACCTGTAATATTGTTATAATTAAAGGGGTTGTGTAGTCTGCTAAAATTATGGTCAAACAGGGGCTAGGATGGGGAGAAGTAGATAGCAGTAATACCTCTCTTTCTCCCGCCCTAAAGACTCCCAGGAATCACTCCACTTTACTTCCGTGTTCTGTACCCAACACACAGGAAAAGCTTGTGCTCAATTCACTCACAATGGAGCATGATCCTCTGCTGTGTATCAGGACCAAAATCTAGACATAAAGAGCAATGGATCTTGGGAGACTTGAAAGCAGCAGCAGTGAGGGACCGGAAGGTAAGTATCACTTTTTTATCTATTTTTCCCCATCATGGTCCCATTTAATTTTAATGAACTGGACCACCCCGATAACACTTATGGGCACATTTGTCAAACAGGCAAAGATTTATCACATTATCAGAAATGTTACCGAATTTCATTTCAATGGTGTTAAACTGGAAGATATCCTGTAATGTTCTTAAATGAAGTCTTCCATCACACAGGAGAACAGCTCTTGCCTCATTAGTTCCGTCATCGGATGAGTTCTTAGAATAAATAGCAGAGAGGAAACATAATAAAACTGTTAAAAAAAACCACTTACAAATAAAGTATATATGTGTATATGTCTACTTCTCTATGTGCACACACTACTCCCATCTCATTCCCAGGGCTCTTCAACTCAGCAGTGGAGTTCAAAAGTAGAGGAGGAGGGAACAACTTTAGTATCTGTACATCACTGCTAGTTGGAGCAGTCCTGTCCTGCTGTTCCCAGTCCTTCGTACAGTCGAGAAGGTAAATATATGTCACAGTGTATAATAAGCCAGCAACAGACTTCTCCCAATGTGACATATCTCCTGTAGGAACACAGGATCAGACATGTTGGAATCTGGAGAAGTCCCAAACAAATAAGATAACTGGTTGGTTCAACCAAAATTGCTGAGACCAGTCACATTGCCTCTACACATGTGAACAAAATTGTTGGTACCTTTCCGTTAAAGAAAGAAAAATGCACAATGGTCACTGAAATAACTTAAAACTGACAAAAGTAACAATACATTTTAATTTACTGAAAATGAACTAATGACAATCAGACAGAGATTGCTTTTGAATTGTGGGTCAAATGAAAAATTAAAAAAAAAAATTAAACTAGCCTGGAAAAAATGATGATGCCCCTAGAAAAAAAAATTCAAATAATTTGACTATAGAAACATGTTATACTAAGGTGTGTTCTGTAATTAGGGTCACAGATGGTTTTAAGCTCGTAATCAGACAGTCTGCTTGTTTAAAGAGTGAAAAGTAGTCACTGCACTGTTTCATACCTGTATGAAAAAAAGTTAAGGAGAGAGTGTTCTCAGGAAATTAGAAAGAAAATTATAGACAAACATGTTAAAGGTAAAGGCTATAAGACCATCTCCAAACAGCTTGATTTCCTGTAACTACAGTTGCACACATTATTCAGAGATTTAAGGTTTGTGGGACTGTGGCCAACCACCAGGAATGTGGATGGAAGAGGAAAATGACAAATTGAAGACACAGGAAACATGAATAGTAACCCTAGAGCATAAAACAACTTCCAAAGAGATTAGAGGTGAACTCCAAGATCAAGGTATATCAGTGTCCAGCTGCACCTTCTATTGCTGTCTTTGTCAAAGTGGACTTAAAGGGGTTTTCCGGGAGTTAGGAGAGCTTGTTTGTCCGTCAGGACATGATAAGAAATAGAGGAAAAGATCATACTTAACTGCCGGACGCTCCTGTTCAGTCCCGGCTGCCATCTCTTTCATCCCCAGTGTATAGTGAACTTCAACGTTCACGTGATAGGTGCAGCCAATCAAAGGCCACAGTGGTCACTAAAAAGTGGGTCAAATACCCTGCACTGAAAAAAATACATCACAACCATAAACCTCAAAAATAAGCACCAGAAGACACATCAAATGAACAAAGACATGAAAAATCTTGCTTACCAACACTCATTGGTAACACAACCATGGAAACATAGCCTAAGCTTGAGCACACATTGTTTTAGACATATTTTGCTGCAGTGTTTGTAACTCAAAACCAGGAATGAAATCTACTGAGAGAAAAGGTATTAGGGAAAGGCTTGTACCTCTTCTGGGTTTTGGACCTATTCTGGATTTTTGCTTATAAATACTGATACAAAATACATGTCAAAAAACAACGTGTGAACCCGGTCTAAGGCAATGTTCACCCAACATTTTTTTTACAGTGATATGTCTTTTGCCACTTATTTTTATGTGTTTTTCTCAGTAAAGGAAACTTCATTGTATTTGATCCTTTCTTGGTGCTTTTTCGTGCTGATAATTGTCCTGCACTGCTGTTTTATTGTGCAGCACGTAACACAGCAAACCGTACACATTAGGCCGTGTTCACACGGCTTATTCCCGACGGATTTGTGAGCCGTATTGAGCTCACAAATCCGCCGTGAATAAGGGGCGGGACGGGGGCGGGGCCGGGGCCCGGCCCCATAGATAATGCATTGTTTACGGCGCGTACGCGCCGTAAATAATGTGCATGTCACTTTCTCCCCCCGCGGCGGATTCGCCAAGCGGGGAGGAGCGACGGAATCCACTGTTCTCTATGAGAGCAGTGGATTACCGTAATTACTCCGACGGATTGGCGCCGTACTGCAGCGCAAATCCGGCACGGAGTACGGCGCCAATCTGTGCCCAAATAAGCCGTGTGAACGAGGCCTTAAAGTACAGCTGTGTACCTGATGCGTGCTTACAGTATTACCATTTTAGTCAATGGCACCTTATGATCACATTTTTTGTACATTTTTTGACGTGTGATCGGATCGCTAAAAAATGTGAATAAGTGGTGTGAACTCAGCCCTAAGAATTTTTAATGCTGTGCCTGTTGTTTCTACTGTTTTATTTCATTGTTCATAATAGACATGTGTGACAGACGTCTCTCTATTACTATTGCTGGGAGTTTTTTTCACCCCAAGACTGACATTAACCCCCTCTCATTACTACCCAAGTACCTAACGCTACAGATTACCATCAAAATTGGACCCTCAGATGTAATGGTCTGCTTCTGGGGCTGGTATGTTTAAGATTGGAAGGGCCCAATATACATGGACTTTCCCATCCTGAAAGTATCAGACTATAACTGCTAGTTTTACCTTGGCTGTTTGTGAAAAAGGTGGGATCTCACATAATTAGTTTTTTTTCTTTTTTTTCTTTAAGCCCATTATAACAAGAAAAAAATGTGGAATCTCCTTCTTAGAATCAAACCACCTTTCTATCATATACATCTATACCAGGCAGTACTGGATCCATTAAGATTGATCTGGACAAGCTGCAACACACATCCCTATTCATCTGGACTATGAGGGATGTAAGCACTGGTTTATTTATTTATTCTTTATCATTTTGTTTGATGTTCCCTGATGAACCCCCATTATCGATGGGGGAAACACCTTGGAACAGGAACATTTATGTCTTTTAGAACATCATATGGGTTATGAGTTATATTTTGTTGTATTTAGCACTTTGGGCACTCTTTGGTGATATTAGTATTTGGTGTGTTTTTTTGTATGTGTTATAGTCCCGTGGTCTTGTTTTGGTGTATTTTTATGTAGGAATGGTGTAGGGACTTGCTAGGGCAGGTTCCTGATTGGGGTCTCCCTTTTTCAGGGCGGGTTCCCCATTTTTGTAAGGCTTAATTGTTAGGGTGTAGTAGGGTTTGTTGTCCTTCCCTATTTTATATTTATTCTACCAATAAAGGTTATATTTTAAGTTATTATTTTTTTGCCTGAAGGTATCTGGTTCATGTGTAGTTTTCTGAATCCCCTTCTTATTTTATATAGATACATCTTTATAGAACCTAGTTACACAGCTGTTGTGTTTGCACTGGTCTGCTGGAGGAAGCCAGGCATGATTCTGTGTGCATGGTCAGAGGCATGTGCAAGTATAATGTAATTTGTTTGGGCATGTTTATGGGGGTGTCTGGTGTGATGTCATGAACTTGGGTGTGTTAAGAGGCATGGCATGGTGTTTGTGTCAGTACAATCTCTATTGGTTGGGTGGTATGGATATTGAGTATACATATGCTGAGTAAAGTATTGGCAGTCCAAGGCTTCCTTAGATTGTAACAGCTTCTTTGCTACATCAAAAAAATATAAAAACATAACAGGGCGGCAGCTTGGTGACACACAAGTAGATGACATGTTTTGCCACTCGTATACGTGATTCAAGTTCATGTTGGTATAGAAGGGATTAAATTACTTAGCGTTTTATTTAGGGCAGAGGGCACCTTACAATAGGAAAGCACAGCTGGGCCTGCAGTCAGTATACAGAGGAGAGAGGGGCTGCAGGAACACATTTATACAGAGGGTCTGCCATGTCCTGAGGAGTTGTGTAGTAGTTGCCAGTTGGGAGTTGAGAGTAGTTAGTTGAAGTTCTAAGGTTCCGGTTCTATCTATAAGCTGGCTGTGGACCAAGTGGAGACTGTTCCTTTACATCTGGGCAAGGAAGACTCAAAGAAAAAAGGAAGGCAGTGGAAGCAGGTAGACAGGAGAGAAGAAAGAAAGAGAACAGTAAAAGAAGGTCAGAACTGAGAACTGTCCAGGAAGAGGGAAACAGAAAATAGTAAGCCTGCCTAGATTGTGTCAGGGAAGCATAAGAAGGAGAGTAAATAGCCCTAAGATGTGACCGTTAGCCCTGAGGCTGGAGGTTAGAGGGAGAAAGGCTGCTGAACACAAGAGAGAGGAATTGTATTGTGAGAAAGTGAACAGTGCTGAACTGTATTGTCTATCTGTGAAGTGTAACATGCTACAAGTTTGGTGCCATGAGTAAAGCCTACCACAATAGAGAATTAATCCAGCTCACCCACTCGTCACCAGGTGGAAGCAACGAACCTGTGGTGAACCAACCATATGGAAATGCAAGCAAAATAAGTAGAAAAAGGTTCAGCTTCCAAAACATCCAAAATTTATTTAGAAAAATTAAAAGCCACACATGGAGCAAAGGACAAAAACAGGAAAAAACGAGTTTTTTCCTGTTTTTTGTCCTTTGATCCATGTTTGGCTTTTAACTTTTCTAAATAAATTTTGACCGTTTTGGAAGCTGAACCTTTTTCTACTTATTATGAGTAAAGCCTACAAGCTGAGAATCTCTGTGGTTCATTCCTGCACTGTGATTCATTACCAGCAATCCCACCCTGATAGACCTGACATCGACGCACACCAACTACCCTAGTGTTAACACCTGTCTGAAACCTAGGACCTGCACTCATCCTCCACCTGTGCACATTTCACACCATGTCTTAACTAAGTATGTGGTATGCCTAGTTACAACTCTGTGTGCTCAGTCATTACTGTATACGTGGAGTGGCCAGTCATTAGACATCACCCTGTGCGTGTTGTACTCAATTATTACCATCTACAGTGCCCAGTCCTCATTTCGGTAAGTGCTGTACACAGTCATAACTCTGTATATGATTTACCCAGTTCTAACTCTGTATGTGGTCTGCCATGTCATTAGTGTATATGTGAACTAGCCAGACATTACCCTGTGTATGGTGCTCCAGGTCATCACCCTCTACATAAAGTGCCTGGTATGTTCTGGTGCGTACAGTAATCACCCTATGTGTGGTGTGCCCAGTCATAACTCTGGATGTGGTGTGCCCAGTCATCACATCAGCACCCGGTGGGCATGAAAAGGGCTCAGAGCATGAGCTTCTTCCATACACCTTTAACAATAGGATTATGTTATTTTGCATGAAGGGTTTCAGCAAGCTAATCTACATTTTCTAGTCCATTTTGTAAGCCATAACCCATATATATATATAGCTTGCTGAAACCCTTCGTGCAAAATAACATAATTCTGCTGTTAAAAGTGTATGGAAGAAGCTCATTCTCTGAGCCCTTTCCATGCCCACCGGGTGCTGATGTGATGACTGGGCACACCACATTCAGAGTCATGACTAGGCACAGCACACATAGGGTGATTACTGAACACATTAGAACATAGAGTTATAAATCAAGCACTTTATGTAGAGGGTGATATCGGCTTTTTTATATGCTATATTTTGGCTTATGTATATGCTAATTCTCCCTTACAATAATACTGGATGCCAGCCACACTATTTTTAGATTATGGAAGCATGAAGACTTTCATCTCTTGTTAAAAATGACTTAGATAAATTACTAAACTCCAACACCTATCACCCAAGACAATACTACAATGTATCCAGGGAAGAACATGACCCTGAAAAACCTCTAAGACTTATAAAACAAGCTGAGAAATGCTCTGGTATCAAGGAACAAAATGTAACTGATTATAAACAAGAGATTTATAAACAACTGCATAATACCAAAGTAGGTAAAATAATACCCCCACTAGTAGACTTCAGGTGCCCCATATAACACCTTATTCTCTGTTATGCACCAGGGTCCCTCACTTTCATGAGTAATAGGGAACCCAGCAGCCAGAACCCCTAATGATATCACTGTTGGGGTTCCTCTACCATATCTCTGGACAACCACTGTGGTTGTGCAAAATGTACCATTGCTCCAGCACCCTTGGGGCATCTCAATACATCTCCATGACCGTCAGGTATCCACTGTTGAAAGCCTTAGTTTAGCTCAGCTCCTGTACATAAATAATGAACTACAGATCAGTCATCGTTATAAATTATAAAAAGATATCAAATATTCATATATTCTTATAACATAAGGAATACCTGCTGACTTATGGATATATAAGGTGGGTTATCAGAAGAAGGGTACGGCACACTGCTTGAATGCATCTTCCAAGAGTTTTTCAAACCTGAGGGGTGAATTTGAAAATGTGTTCTTTCCTCAATATCATCTTTGCTGAACGTGGACAAATAACTCTCCTTGGCTTCTTGAGGGTCATCATTTGACCTCTGAGAAAAGGATCTGTGCAGTTTTTTGTTGGTCATACCCATCATTGGTCGCCGCACTGATGGCTCAGCCTTAAGACTCTCTAGAGTTATAGGACCTTCTGCTAAAAGCTTATTGTCATCATAGTCATCCAGACTTGATGTTGGGCTTTCGCCTCCACTTGCCCTCCGAGCGAGATCTTTCATTTTCCGCCTTAAACATGGAGATTTATTTCCAATATGATTTGGCATCCAAAACTCTCTACCAACACTGTGATCATCTGCATACGTTCTGCAACCATCCATGGGCAAACCGGCTTGATCAGATATTGGATTCTGGCCACAGTTCATTCTGGATTGTATATATTCGATGGGCATTATTTTTCGAGTCATTAACTGCACAGTATATTTTTCAGACGCCAGTATTTGCATAAACCCTAATTCACTGGACTTTGGTCTCCCGACCAATATGAGCAACAATGTATCAGTCAGAAAGGATAGGCCTTTGGCTCTTTCATTCTCTTCGAGGCGAATTTGTTGAATGTTAGGCATACACGATGGAGCAATGGGATATATCAACACTAAGTTGCAAGTGTTAGATGCTACCGCAACTCTTTCACAGCGAGAATCGAGAGCTATGATATCTGGTGAAGAGATCCCCGGTATAGATACTTTTCTTGTAGTTGTTGAGTTCTTCTCAAAGGTGATAAGCAAAAGATTGGACAATTCTGGCTTGTGGTCACCTGTAATGCTCTTCTGCTTTAAGTGGATGTGTGGACTTGGATCCGACTTCCGATGTCTGGCAAGGATGTGGGACAGTTCTGATGACATGAATGATGAGACCTTCAACATGTCGACTGGCTCTGATTTACCTGAGTCTACTGAGACCCTTCTGCTGTTTCGAGATAATTCTTCATCTAACATCAGCAGAGAAGCTTGTAGAGCACATCCTTCTGAATTCTTGTTATAGCTGTTTGGGGCTTTGGATGAACATTCAGAAGTTACAACCACTTGGTAATCCATGATGGGTTGAATGGCAACAATCATTGCATCAATATTAAATATAGGACAAAAAGAACAAGGACTTAAGGACTTTTGATCATCATTCCATATGTAAGAATGGAGAGAGTCCTCCATGGCCACCACCACACGACTACCATCCTTTGTCCAGCAAGCACATCGAACAACACTACTGCATGTAATGTCCGCCTTAACGTTACTAGTGTTGTTACAGACCGAGTACAAAATCGAGACGTCCTTTTTTGTCAAAATCGCAAGGATGTCTTGTTTTGGGTGCCATAGGCCTCCTTGTGGGAGACCGGAGAGAGGATCTCCATACTCACAGGCCTGGGAGACAACCAGTCTGTTCTTTTCCAATGGGTTGTAGTAGAGCTGCCATATGGTGACATGTTTCTTATGCTGAACGGCTAGCAAAGCTGGAGCATCAATTGCAGGTCCCCAAAATAATCCATGGACGTGTTCAAATTGTCCAATGACCACCGAGTTACCAAATTCTACATCGTTCCCTTGGAGATGAAGAGCTGTTAGGATGACTTGTTTCCCATCGGTCCAGGCTAAACCATGGATGGTGTGAATAGCATGATGAAGGGCGTTCATCCCACATCTCAGCAGCTTTGCTCTTCCCAAGTCCATGTCTTATTCTTGTATCACAGTGAGAAGATGCAAAGAATTTCAAGGTCTCATCTCTTAAAAAGATGGAATAACTTGAAGTCAGTGTTCCTGGGGACCACACAGTCTAGTAACCCGATGGAAGAACATGTCGCAAGCTCTCCTGTATGAAGCCACTATGAATACTGTAGTGTAAACCTCCTTCCTGCATGTTCTGCTATGTTTACGTTTATCCCTGGAAGACTTAAACCTGATGATTCAAGGAAGGTTTAGCTAATTACATTTTACTTAGGAAGTAAAGCTGTGAGCTAGCTGTAAGCACTAACATTCCTGCTCTAAATATAACGTTTTAATACATTAACCCTTTCTTGAAAGAAGATTTATTTTGCAAGAGATTATGACATAACCTATCAGCAGACGTCAGCGAGTATATGAGTTTCCATGTAGATCCTTTTAGTTTGTCCATCAAATTAACAAAGGAGGTCAAGTATTAATCCTCTGTTTCAAGATAAGGCTCAATAGCAGAAGTTACACAGAGTTACACAGAGGTTTTAATTGAAGTTGTCATGTTGATCATCTCAAGCCAAGAAAAGAGTCCAATATCTCTCTTGTATCTATCTATCTATATAGATAGAATATTCATCTCATGTATCTACCTGTCTATCTATCTATCTATCTATCTATCTATCTATCTATCTGTCTATTTCAACCAAGATCACAGCAAAAACAATTAATATTAAAAAGTAAATTTTTTTATTCAAATATAATTAATAACAAACAATAAAGAATATATTAAAATCTTTTTATATATATATGGCACAAAATAGTGAAGAGGTATAAGCAGTCAACTGGAAATTTACCAATAATTAGAATAAATACTGATCACACAAAAGCGCAGAGCCGGGGGGCTAGGCTTGGCAGCAGTGGTGCTGCAGACCACTGAGTTGTGCCCCTTGCTGGTGTGGTTATTGCTGCGGCGGCGGCCGCCATGCAGTGCTAAATCCATTAGTGTAGTGACCCACTTTAAAAAGGTCGCCGTGAAGTAGCAAGTGGGCCTATACCGTTTGATCAAAAAGTATACTAAGAACCTCCTCTTCATTTTTGAAAAATTATGCTGAGATGCAGTAGATCAACGTATAGTGTGAGGATGTGCGGTCCATGCTTCTCCCTCCATGTTTGAAAATGCAAAAACCTCTCTATATATAACAAGAAATCAAAGTAATTTTTTCACAAAAATATTATAGTGAATAAAGTGCAAAGTGCACATAAATAAACATTAAACATAAATATATATAATGACGTGAAAAAATTAATACATATACAAATATATACACTCCAATAAAGTGTCACTGTGCATCATAAACATAGAGACAAATGCGCCAAAAAGTATTAAATAAATAACAAATTAATAAATACATAAACCTCACAAATGTAACATTACCCAAGTCGATTGCCACAAGATTGATTCCCTACGCGCGTTTCACGTATATGCTTCCTCAGGGGAGTCTGAATATTGTGTGTTAAACAGAGCCCTTATATATACAAGTAAATAACCTTCTCACTCAAGTCATCTGTGGAGTTAGGCACCATTGTGACGCTTCCTCATGCATGCCCGGGGAGCGCGCCGGTCCCATGGAGAAGCGTCACACGGACGCAACCCACGCCCCGCCCATGACACATCACATGAGCAGACACGTGGCCGCAGCTGCGGGAAGATGCATCTCCATGGAGACGCGCGCCTGCCGGAGCACAAGAAAGCGTCGGCTACACTGGAGTATGCAAAATATGGAAACCAATCTACAATATCACTAAATCTGTGGACAAGCATCTATGTAAGCTAAAGACAATTAGAATAAATTATAGCAGATACAGCCCTTCAGACATAAAGATGGACCGAACAAAACACCCAAGTGGGAAAATACAAATGAAAATAATATAGAAAAACACACAAAGTTACAAAAAGTGACAATCAATAGAATAAAATACCACTCAGTGCATAAGTAATAATATGAAGTAAATTATGTGACAAGTGATAATAAAATAATAAACTGCACTAAACACATGACAAGTGATAATAAAAAAATTAAAAATATATTTAAAAAAATTTAAAACAAAAAACAAACAATAAAAAAGTGAGAAAAAAAAATTATTTATATTTTTCCCTTTCAGTCCCAAACCCAAACATTATATTCTTCAATTCATCATTCAGAGGTGAATGGGTCCAATATCATCTTCAAAAGATCTTTAATTCATAACTCGTCCCAATCCACATACTCCATGTATAAACAGATAACACAGATAAAACCTAAAAATAAATAAAAAAAGAAACAAAATTAAATACAAATTTAAAACACACAAATGGGGCAAAACTAAGAACCTCATTCAGGCCATTAGGACTCAGCGTACCCAGCGTCTCCTTTCTGATTAATAATCTGTATCTTATCACTTCCTTTAAATTGTAAAAGTATGGCATCACAATTATTATATCATTCACATGTTCTCGAAAACGTAACTTCAATTTACAAGAGGTAAGTCCAATGTACACCAAATTACAAGGGCAAGACGCATAATAAATGACCCTTTCCGTTATATGCTGTCTAGTGTTGAGCGATTGCATTGGCTATCGAGATCGATCGATAGTCGATAGTCGGCCGCTATCGATAAGGTTTTTCGATAGTGAGCATCGATTATTGCCGATTACCATTAAAGTCTATGGGAGAGCAACAACACCTTCATTATTACACCCCAAACAAGGCTGGAGAAGCTGAAATTAACATCCACAACAGTCAAATGGATACGTCCTACATCTTAGGCAACACACTTAGGTTATAAAAGTCACAGAAAAAAAGTCACAGACCATTTACTATCCCTGTCTTGTACCACAGCCTGACCCTTTAAAAACCCGCATCAACCCACAAAAAAAAAGTGCCAAAGGCAGTATGATTTGAACCATCATGTTACTGAACTGGACATTGAATATCCCTGTCCTGGAACGCAGCATGAGCCCCAAACCCTGCCCCC
>JAODAL010041118.1:0-36209 GCA_025379985.1 Phyllomedusa bahiana
ATTTATTAGGAAAAAAAAAAGGTAAGGGTGTGTTCACAGTGTATTTACGGGCTTTACTTTGGGGCGTAATTGCACTGTAATACACCTAAAGTACGGTTGCAATTACGGTAACTTCATAGCACTCTCTTACAGCGTATTCCCGACACCTACTGAGGGCCTGGCGAAAAAGGGTGACATGTTGCGTGTTCCCTGTCCCGGGGAAAAAATGATGTGAACCCGGGCACACAGCGTTTTAGGCCATGTTCCACACGGCTTAAACCGGACGTATTTACCCGGAATTACCCGCAGAGTACGCAAATTGGGGGCTGAATACGTCCTAGAAAACTACGGTAACCCCAATTTTCTCATAGAGAACTATGGTTACTCCCCTCCCTCTCTAAACCCCCCGCGGGGGGAGAAAAATTTGACATGTGTTTTTCCAGCGGCGTATACCACAGCGGGTAAGAATGTTTGGGCCAGCAGGCCCCGGTCCCCCGCTCCCCCCACGCCAAACGGGTAATTGCGGGCCAAATTTACCCCCTGCAAATACACCGTGTGAACCTAGCCTTAAGGATGCCCCGGCCTGTACGGGCTCGCTATCGCGGGCCAATAAGCTGTGTGCACTCGCCCTAAAACAACCTCCTATTTCCCTTTCTTGTCACCTCTGTTTTAGTGCTTACTCAGCTATCTCTTCCCTCACGGTTTTCCGTTTACTTCTCCAGCACCGTCAATTATCGTACGGGGTTCATTCGGGACCGCAATTCAGCAGTGGCGAAGATTGCCTTTCAACATGTAGGGACAGGTAATTGAAGACTTTATGCAAATAACATTTCTTACCTCCTGACTTTTCCGTGGTCAGGAGGTAAGAAATGTTATCTGTTCTAAGTGCACACAGGTTTCTCTGGTTACCGACCTGCTCCTTGTCTTATCTGATAGCAGGTAGTGAGCGGCCCCACAGGCAGCTTGAGAACAACCAAAGAAGACTAATTACTTGGAGCTCTGTAGTCCTCTGCACTTTTAATAACTTTTCATCTCCATGCAAATTTAAAAGCTATGAATAAGCAGATGATATCACTGCTATGGAACCACCCACAGCATGACCAGGAAGAGACAGGATGCATGAATCTAAAGCTACTATTGGTCTGTGAAACTGCATGATGAGACCTTTAATTAAAAAAAAAATTAATATATATAATATATATATATATAAATATTGTTTAGGGGAGTGTTTTTTTCCCAAACCCCGCCCCCAAGACCCACCAACAGGGCATGTTTTCAGGACTCCACAGAAATGCACTGACAATAAAGATAAACACCTGGAATATAGGAAAATCTTTAAAACCTGCCTGTTTGGGGGTCCCCGGGACTGGGGTTTTAGAAACATGGTTTAGGGCTTCTTTTCATAGGCGAATTTCTCCCTTAGGGCGCGTTACATGGGGACAGGACAAATACCGGCCGGTTTGCCGGGGCCGGGGATTTGTCCGTTTTTTTGGCCCTCCCCCCGACGCGGGGGGACGGCTTTTTTTCCGCGATGACGGAAAAACAGCCCCCCATTGAGCAGCCCCATTTCTGTCCGGGAAAACCGGGCGGAAGATGGGGCTTAATCAATGTTTTGCCGCCGGGCGGAAAAACCATGCGGGGGGGACTCCCTGCCGGGTTTTTCCATAGAACACAATTGTGCTAATTTTCCGGGCCGGTTTTTTTCAGGCGTTCTGAAAAACCGCAAACCGGCCGAAAACCCGTGCCGTGTGAACATGGCCTTACAGTGTCAGTTGACTTGTTACAAGCCGATTGGCGATCCTTAATAGTAGCCTTCACACAACCAGTTGCTGGGGGTGACCAGCCACACAAATGATCATCACTTTTGATCATATTTGTGGGTGTTCACTTTAAATTTTGTCAGCACATCCTCAGTTCACAGGGGGAGATGTGCTGCTGCCAAACAATGATTTCTATTGCCATATAAAAGATGCATTCAGCCAACAAAGAATTGCTAGTTCATTCATGGGCTCAGGGCCTTTTACACGGGGCAATTAATGTTCTTTTGCTTAATAATTGCCAATGTAAAAGGAATTTTTATTGCCTGTGTACTGGATCGGTGATAAGGGCACGTTCACACGGTAAGGGACAAATACCGGTCGGGTTAATCGACCAGTATTTGTCCTGTTTTGCGGCCGTCCCCACGCCCGCGCGATGAGCAGAGAAAAGCCCTTCACATTCACAAGCACAGATTCCGTCCGAAAATCGGACGGAAGATTGTGCTTGTAGAATGTCTTGCAGGCGGAAAACCCGTGCAGTGGGGACTGCTGCACGGGTTTTCCATAGGAGCCCGTTGTGCTCATTTTTGGCCGGTATTTCAGGTGGTCTGCAAAACCGCAAACCGCCTGAAAAAACGTCCGAAAACCCATGCATTGGGGACATGCCCTAAAAGTCTGATCACTGGGGGCCCCACCAATCACTAAAATAGGGATCTTGAGCACAATGTTAGGATATCTTCATCAGTCTCATAGGCTTTGAAAGGAGCAGCAATGCACTCACTCATCCGATGCTCAATTCAAAGGCTTATTTACTGTGTGATCACAGTGAGGAAGAATAAGGCACTCTGGGCCCCTAATTTAGCGATCATAGGGGTTCAAGCAGTAGATGTAAAAAACCAAAATCCGAAAATAGCTGTATCCTTCAGTGATTAAAGTACCTCATTACCTGTTAAAAAGCCAATAATAGCCTGGTAAGGACTTGGTTACATAATGATTAGGCTGTGTTCACACATTGCGTGTTTAAACTGCATCAAAAACGCATCTATTTGTTATTAACCCACATTTCTGTATACCAAATCTGTGTTCATTACAAAAACTTTTAAACAAATAATAGAGGAGGATCCTGAAGTGTGTTCAAAAAATTTCCAAAGCCTTTACAAGTGTCAATCTCCTACGCTTCTGTAGTGGACTCTTCATCATGGCATGCCAACACCTGCAGCGAATTCTTAAGGGTGCTTTAACACAGTGCGTTTTTGATGTGTTTTTTTGTGCAGGAAGGCACAGCAATTAATGCTGTACATTGCTGCCCAAAAATTGCGGTAAAATCACAATTTTTACCGTGATTTTTGCCATTTTTTTTGTGCAGCAATGTACAGCATTAATTGCTGTGCCTTCCTGCACAAAAAACGCATCAAAACGCACTGTGTGAAAGCACCCTTAAAAACAACGCTCCAATCACACGGATACAATGATGACCGAATAAGTACGCAATCCAATACATTTTTAGGAAAGACAGAAATAAACATTAAAATGAAACACCAAAAAGGAGGTTAAAGCAAAATTAATCATCTTCACTCGACCAATACTAATTTAGAAAAAATACATAAGATCATTATGATAATTTAAGTTGTATGTGAAGGCTTTCCCTTTCCAGAACTTATATTTTGGGGGATTGCTATAAATGTCTGTCGGGGGGTCCACTCGGGAAATCGCATTGTCTTAAAGAACGGTCCCAAAAAAAAGTCTCCGTGTAGCACGGACATGTGGACGCACATCTGGGCCTCGCTGTTCATAAGTTCGGCAAAGCGGGTGCCCCCGGGGTGAACCCCACAAATGAAGGAGAGCGGGGGGGGGGGGGGGGGGACACATGGTTGCTCCCCATGATGCAGGGAGCCTTCGCGGCCTGTTCCCACTATGGAAGGGGTTACGGGTGGGCCTGCCCCTATCACAAGTTGTTTTCACATTTATAAATATATCAAAATGTCTGAGATGGGAAAACCCCTTTAAACAAAAATCAAGTTTATTCATGAAATTCGAAAATTTAACATCAGGTGATCAAAAGCATGAAAAATGTAAAAAGATGCAAAATATTTAAAACAAACGGGGAAATCACAGGGGAATGGGACTTATGAGACACATCCAATTCATCAATGTTAAAGACACAAATGACTAGTCTCCTGAAAGGAGAGTTGGCCAAAACGTTTATTGGTATAAACTTGAAACCATTTAAAACAAACTAAGAAAAACCCAAATCCAAAATTGCTACAAACCTAAAAACCGGTGTGTCAGTTTTCCCCTATATCCCCGGATAGCCCTTGTTTTTCACATCGTCAGGGGTCATAAACCCTCCAAATTTTTAATCTGGTGACTAACCCCTTTTCCCTAAAAGGGAGAATGCTCAGTGTGGATAAATAAACCAGAGGAAAAAAGTGGACTGAGATGCCCCCCGGACAATTACCACAAGGCAAAAAGGGGATTCAAAACCCGGAGGGTATCTCCAAAACTCCCTCCGTAGATTCTACCCAAATCCCCCCAAATTTTTGAAATTTTTTGTCCGGGCATCCCCTGTGGAAACAAATTTTATTTTTTAAATGAAAGAGTGGCATTTTTTGGTTTTAAAACCCCAATCCTGAAAGGGTTTAGGTGTGTACTTGGGAAACCCAAAATGTTGGCTACTGTTTTCCGGGCGATAAACATAAGTGGGTAAGGCGGGGTAGTGCTGAGGACGAATACTTGGGGGTTAAAGAGAAAAAGGCAGGTCTTGGGTCATCTTATGGGGCATCCCACCCTTCATTCAAAAACTTGAGAATGCGCCAGTACCCTGGATCTTGGGGGGCGGGGCCCACAACAAGGGGAAAAAAATACCCGATACAGAGGGGCCCCCTTCGGACCGGGGGCGTTGTTTGGGTCTTAAAACATTCGGGCAGGGGCCCCTTTGTTAGGGGTGATGAAAGGGGAACGTCGCTGTTGCTATGCATAGAGTGGGCTTAGCGTGTGAGCCCCTTTATACATCCTTCACCCATTTAGATGTTCTTTGCACATCCAATGCATAAAGGGGATAATTTAAACCCCGCCGCAAGTTCCAGCGGACCTGCTCTTGACCCCCTTGCTGATGGAAAACCCCCACAACCCCATCCTCCCAGCCCCCCCTACACATTGCCCACTCCTACCCCCGCGGGTTTAAAAAATGGTTGCACCCTCATTTTCTTCCCAAATTTTTGGGGGCACAAAAGTGCCTTTAAGCTGAACAACCGGTATATGGGGTATGTATTTTAACTCCTAAATGACCAGCTGTTTTTTCCCTTTTTTTTCTATTTTAAACTTTTTAACCTTTTTTTTCATTTATGTTGATAGGCCTGTAAAGGCTTATTTTGTGCAGGATGAGCAAAAATTTTTACTGGTCCATTTGGGCAATATATGTTTTGATCACCCCTTTTATTCCAAATTTTTTTGAGGCAAATATATAAATAATCCTTGGTAGTGTTTTTTTAATTTTTTTCCACTTATGTGGGGCATAAACAGATTACAGCAATCCCAATTTATACCATTCAATAGCCATAACTTTTTTTCATTGGGACTGTACTGAGGGTCATGGGCTTTTTTTATTGCTTTTTATTCAATTTTTGTTCAGTGGATGAACAAAAAAGGTTTTTTTTAAAAAAAAAAATTTACATGTTCATGGGGGGGGGGTTTAAAAAAACATTTTATAGCACTGGGTTGAATGCACACTGGGGCCAAATAGGTACTTTTTTTTTTTTTTTACAATTATTCATCACAAGCATTTGTAATGGGGAAAAAAGGGTTTTATGTGGTTTTTTTTATTTGTTTTTTTTTTCACTTATTTTTTGCTTGACCACTTTAAAAACAAATTTCTATGCAGATGGCCCTACCCAGCTTTACAACGAAAGTATATACACAAAAGTAACACACAGGGAAATATGGCTTGTTTATTACTGTTCCTGGTGAATTACATATTTTTAATTTTATTTCACACTACCCAATTATTATATATTAAATATTATATATATATATATATATTATAAATTACACAACACGTGTACTTCACACAGGCACAGTATTAACATTATAATACTTATCTGGGGTTACATTTGAGTAATACTGTCCCTTGTGAAGTAAAGTTGGGGATGTTTTGTGATATATATATATATATATATATATTGTATATAGTGGTGTTTTGATGTATATAAATTATATACTGTAATATAACACGAAAAAAATATAAAACATGTCCGATTTTCCCGTTGTTACATTTTTTTATAACTGTCCCTGTGGTATATTACATAATTTTTAACAAACCCACCCACTAATATATTATATTTATATTTTTAAAAAAAATTTTAAAATTTTATTAATTATATATATAAATTTTAAAATATTATACATACCACCGTGTTCTTCACACAGGGGCAGTATATACCAAATATAACCCCCAATAAGTATTTTACATGTATATACGTACATGTGTGTGGTGTGTGTTTTAATATATATATAATATAGTGGTTTGAATAAATATATATATACTGGAAATACACACAGGAACATATATTAAAATGTCCATATTTCCGTTGTTACATTTGTGTATTACTGTCCTATGTTATGTATAACTAATATCTGTACCTCTGGACACGGTCCCTTATGAGGGAAGACGTGAGGTGGGGGCATAGCCCCCATCCCCCCAGGAAATACCTTATGCAGGGGCATGGGGGCCCAAAGCCCTGGGGTGTTACAGCTCTGGAAACTTGAGGAAACCAGAAATCATTTGGTTTTTATAGTGATGGGGCTGACATTCGCAGGGGGCCGCAGAAGCAGGGGGGAACCTTGCTGTAGGTGCTGACTCCGGGGGGGGCTTGCAGGGAGACAGAAGAAGAGGGGTGCTCTCACTGTCCCTGAGATGTGAGGCTTGGGGGGGGGCGGAGCCTTTTTCAAACCCGAAGGGGTTAGGAGACTATTCATTCGGGGCAGATGGCTTGACATCCGGGGCTTCTGCCCCGAATGATACTGCCTAGCGACGCCCCTGCTTCGGACACACATCGGGAACCTCCGGTCTAAACTTGTGTAGACGGACAGTGGTGTAATATGCCCGGTGTAATATATATAACTGGGTTGCCCGCTCCCCATAATTCGAAGAGACCATCTTAGGAGCCTCCAACGCAAATTGCCACTGATCATCTGTGACAGGTCCTACATCCTCTTCCCAAGTCATTTTTTTAGCCTGTAATGGAGCTCCCAGTTTCCCTCTAAGCAGTAGTGTATGGAAACTAGTAATTAGGCCGCGCCCAGGGGGAGAAACCAGCAGAGAACTCCTGAAAAGTTATGTGGTTATTTGGAAAATACGTCTGCAGGGCATGCCGGAGCTGAAGATAACGAAAGAAGGATGTGTTAGGGATATGGTATTCCGCTGCCAAATCCTGAAATGTCCTAAGACCAGAGTCCCCATATAGCTGTGACAAATACACTATCCCTCTTTTCTTCCATACAGAGTGCTCAAGGGTAGAAAGCTCCTGCAAGTTATTATTATCCCATAAAGGTGTATACTTGTCCACCCCTGTTTGGTAGTAGAGGGCTCTAACTTGTTTCCAAATCAAGAGACTCTGTCTAAGAATAGCAGGGCGATGGGAGTGATGTAAGGGACGTGAGGGAGCCGAAAAAAGAAGGTGGAAAGGATGCAAATATACTTGATTCCAGGGTTTGATTAAAAGCTCCATAACTCTCAAACAGTCCGTTGTCTGCCATCTAACCAAATGGGACAGTTGGGCATCCCAGTAATAAGTGCGCAAATCAGGGAAAGATGCCCCCCCCTATCCCAAGGATGCTGCAGGACATGCAGAGAAAGACGAGCCCTGCCATTATTCCAAATAAAGGAGACTAAAATAGAATTCAATGCCCGAAACACCGAAGAGTCTAGATATACTGGGGATTGAATGAGAGGGAAAACCCCTTTAACATGACGTGAACAGGGCCTAAAGCAATTGTGGCTATTTAATTTCCTTATTAATGCCACAAGCCCCTGGCTCCATGAGCTTTACCTAGATACCTGTTGGCTGTAAACGTGCGGCCAGTTGACATCTAATGCTGCATGGACATTTTAAAAGTGTGAACAGAGTGTGCAGCTGTACAAGTGGGGAGCCAGCTGTCAGCGGCAGCTGCATTTAGAAAGCAGGGACGGATTATTGCCATCCCTGCCTTCTCAATTGTTGTATATACAGCGCTTCCTGCTTCTCTGTCAGCAGTCATGTGGCTAATGGGGCTTATACACTGCTGGGTCTTATCATATAAAGATCAGCTTTGTAGTCAATCATATATTTCCTCTGGATTTCTTCAGTAACTGGGGCTAATCTACTAGCCCAAGTAGAAACAGATGTACCTGCTACACATCCAGGTCAGAAATATATAAAATCCTGTATTTATTCCAACATTTAAAAATACACACTGTCCGAATACAGTCTCCAACATGCACTGTGTATCGGCGTCTTTCCAACGCAGACGCATTTTGGACCGGAAGTCCTTAGTCATAGCAGGCATATATGCTAGCCTCAGTTAGGCTATGTCCACACAGCACAGGATTTTGGTAGTTTTTTTGGCGGATTCAGTATTTTGAATCCGTTGAAAAAGCAACCGTACCCAGCGCTGTGTAGCCCTCAATAGAAAATCTGTACTGTAGTCTATACAGCATAGTTTTTTTTACTGAGAGTTTCAGAAAGCTAAAACCGTCCGGTGGAATATAGAACATGGTCTATATTCTGCGGGAATGACGCCGGATTCCTTCAGCCCCAATGTACTGGATCGCCAGGAATCTGAAATCCGCCACCAGTTTTTGCGCAAAAAAACGGCAGTGCAGCACAGTTAAAATAGCGTCAGGTTTCCGACAGCATTGTAACTTTACTGTGTGGACCTAGCCTTATAGGGTAAATTGGCAAAAAAAAAAGTTATATAAAATATATGCCCTCAAAGGTGTTTTTTCTTAATTTATGGGTAACAATATTAAAATAAAATAATAAAAAAACACGTACAAGGAATAGAATTTGAATGAAAAAAACACTAACAAGCCAAAATGCAACTTTTAACCCTGCCCCCCATGAACCTAAGGCTATGTTCACTCGGATTAAATTGGGGTGCATTTCGCTGCGTATTTAGAGGCGTACTGCGCTCTGATACGAGCGAAATGCGCCCCAGTCATTACCGTAATACATAGTTCTCATAGAGAACTACGGATTACGCCTCCTCTCCCCGGGCGTACAATACGACGCGCATTACACGCCGCGATTAATTAGTCTATGGGTGCGGCGGGCCGCCCGCCCCTCCACCCCCCCGCATCGTTGGAGTACGCACCGCTCGGCGCAAGCTCCCGAACACCGTGCGGAATTGTGGGGCGTACTGTACGCCCTGCAATTAGCCATGTGAATTTAGCCTAAGGGTATGTTCACACAACATATTTTGTCACATATTTTAGCGCCTATTTTTTGCTGAAATACGTGCCAAAATGTGCATTAAACAATGTTCTAAACACTTCCCATAGACTGCAATGTAAAATGCGTGCAACTATTCACATGAAGCGTACTTTACTCTCATTTTTTTTTCAGCATATACGGCCCATGCCTGAAAAGAATTGTCATGTCAATTCTTTTAGGCGTATACGTGCCACGAAATAATAAAGTATAGGAAATCTGCCTTGGGCACTATGCATTGTTTTCACACTGAAATTACGCACTTGCAAGTGGGTAATCTCACAGGCACAACAAAAGCCACAAACACGCTGTGTGAACTCACCCTAAAACCTACACATCCATGATGGAAAAGTGACACAGTTACAAAACTTATTTAAGAGCCACTTTTGCTGTTAAATTTTTTTTTAAAAGGTAACAGGCTTTTTTTCACTATTTTCACTCATATTATAAAAAAAAAAAATATTAAAAACATGATGTAAAATGACATAAAAATAAACCTAGAAAAAAAATGACTAAAAGAGTATGTTCACACGGCGTATTGGGACGCGTATTGTACGTGCCGCAATAGGCCGGGTGTTTTGGAGGTATGCACTGATCAGCATGTACTTCTAAAGCATGGGGGGGGGGGACCAGCCCCATCCGTTTACATTATCAGCGGAGCATAAGCGCCGTGAAGAAGTGACATGGCACTTCTCTCCCCCCCCCGGTGTACGATACGATAGTATTGTACGCTGGGGGAGACAAGACGTAATTCATAGTTGTCTATGGGAGCTATGAATTACCTTAATTGTAGCACGCATTTCGGCTGTATTAAAGCGCAAATACGTGGAGAAATGCGCGCCACAATCAGTGTGTGAACATACACAAACCCTCATGTGCTACTGAAAAAGAAGTGGGGAGGAGGTTAAAAGGGTTGTCTCACTACATTGATTCCTCTTACCTCAGTCCTGTTTTCTTGGTTTCACTTTGAATTCAGGGGCGTGTTTATTGGCTTCCACTAGGCTGCAGTATAAGCCAGGTCTGTAGCTGTAGCAACCAGCACTGACAGCCTATCAGGATAGATCAAACAGGTCTGTAGCTATAGCGCCCTGAGGAGCTGATGCAGCCCATACAAGAGGGGATATCTAGGAATAGGTAGGACAGTGTTAATGGATATATATTACAAAGTGACTTGTTTTTGCAAGATCTTTAACATAAAAAGCAATTCCTGTAGTGAGACAACCCTTTAACAGGCCTGGTCATGAACTGGCTCAGTAAACCAAACTCAGACCACCATAATGAGGGGCACCAGGTCTGGTGGCCATAATACAGATGCTACATACGCATGCATTATTTCATTACTTGGGGAGGACTATGTCATCTGCTATTACAAATGGTGATATTTTTAGGGCATGTCCCCACGGCACAGTTTTTCGGCCGGTTTTTCAGCCGGTTTGCGGTTTTTCACACCGCCTGAAAAACCGACCGAATATGAGCACAATTGTGCTCTATGGAAAACCCGTGCAGCAGTCCCCACTGCACGTGTTCTCCGTCGGGCGGTTTTGCCGCCGGCGGTAAAACATTATAGAAGCACAATCTTCCGTCCGGTTTTCGGACAGAATCTGTGCTTCTGAATGTGAAGGGGGAGGACTTTTCTCCGCTCATCGCGGAGAAAAGCAGTCCTCCCCGCGGCTGGGGGGACGGCCGCAAAACAGGACAAATACCGGCCGGCAAACCGGCCGGTATTTGTCCTATGCCGTGGGGATGCGCCCTTATGGTAAGTTTAGTTAAAGAAAAAGTTTGTTTCCTAGCTCCAAAATAATCGTGACTTCTTAGATACGAAGTAGTAACATTATTACCTGCCAGCAAACTGTATATAAAAGATAAAATTTACAACTAAGGACAGATCCACATCAGTGTCACAGGTTCCGTTACAGAGCTCGAACCGGACCTGTTTTCCAACAGACACCAACGCCGCCCGACACACCCCATTGAATACAATGGGGTCCATCCGGTTTCCAGTTACAGCAGAAAGTAGCGCAGCTTGCTGCACTATTTTTTCCATCATTCCCAGTGGAACTTGCAACCAAGGTTCTAAAGGAGTCCTCCGACACTAGTGTGAATGGAGCCTTACAGAATGTATTTCACTTTACAGGGAATGGACAGTTTACCCTGAGGGCGCGTCCCCGATTTTGTGAAATGCACACGGCCGCAGAGGGGGGGGGGGGGGGGGCGGCTTTTCTCCGTGATGAGCGGAGAAAAGCCTTCCCATTGACATGTTCATATTCTGTCCGAAAACCAGACGGAAGAATGAATATGTACAATGTTTTTCGGGCGGAAAACCCGTGCAGTGGGGACTGCTGCACAGGTTTTCCATAGCGGCCCGTGTGAAAGTTTGCGGCCGGTTTTTCAGATGGTTTGCAAAACCGCAAACCGTCTGAAAAACCGTCCGTAAACCAGTGCTGTGGGGACAAGGCCTTTGCCTATGTCTACACAGTACGGGTTTTTCATCGGATTTAAGGCAGTTTCAGTATTTAAAATCTGACGAAAATCCGACTGTATACCCAGCGCTGTGTAGACCTCAATAGAAAATTCATGCTGTACTGTACACAGCACAGGTTTTCTACTGAGCCGCCATCCGTCTGGTGGAGGATAGAACATGTTCTATCTTCTGCCAGATTCCCGTAGCCTCAATGTACAGGGCTTGCAGGAATCTGAAATCAGACCACGTTTTTTTTGCACAAAAAACGTGCTGCGTAGAAGTTAAAATGCCATCGGATTTCCGACGGTATTTTAAGTTAGCTGTGTAAGACATAGCCTTAGGATATGTTCACACTGCTGATTCTGATCAAAATCTCGTCTGAAATGCGCTTCTTCAGGTAAGGTTTTGACAAGGTTTTTCAGATGCTTGTTTTGGGCGCAGTTTTATATATATATACTCTGATCATAGTAAAAATCATTTAAAATATATTATATACATACTATAAATACTATAGTGTATATACACTTTACGAAGTGTATTACATATTTATATATATATATATATAAACTCTATATGTAGTAGTATATATAGTGTATATATACTATTGTATATGCTATATGTATATAATATATAAAATTTAATACGATTAGAGTATATGACCAGAACATGGTTCAAAACCGCATCAAGGTTTTGGTCAAGATTTTGAAGCTTTCCATGGATTCCTATGACGATTTTCAGCGTTAAACTTGCTTCAAGAATTGACATGATGCTTCTTTTTCAGCGACCAGTATCCAAAGAAGTGCGGTAAAACCTCTAGGTGTGTGAACTACAGCGCTGTTTTACATAGAAATGAATGAACTGGGGCGTTTCGGAGGCTTTTTTGATACGGTTTTGGGAGAGGAAATGCTGCGAAAACAGCGTCAAAATCAACCGTATGAACCTTAAAGGGGTTTTGCCACAATCTAATTTCATACCTCCTGTATCAAGCTCTTCCGCTCTGTGTGCTCAGAAGGGGGCGTGTGTGATCTGTTTGCATTGCATATCATGTGACCCAGCAGGATGACATCACCAGGCCTTTCCTCTCTGTAGTCAAAGAAAGGTCTGTTTATGTGTAGAACTGTAAGTAGCTGAGAGGTATAATTTTTGCTTCACAGCACGAGGGTCCTTGGCTCAAATCCCTGCAGGAACCAAACCTGTGTTTTTTTTCTCTTTATCAAAGCACAGACCTGATTGAGGTTTCTTTTTTTTATTTGCACTGTTTGACTAATTACAAAGAAGGAGAGAGGACGGGAGTAGAATGACAGCACCTGGGGTTTGAACACTCAGTAGCTGCCTGAGAGGAGAGGTGATGTCTGAGCATGTGCGACCAGGAGTGAGGAGCTCTCATCACTGGTGGCATCCCCTGGAGACAAACTGTAAACAATGGATCACTAAAGGAGAAGCTAAGGAGCAAGCTTCCCACGTCAATTTTACTTTGTGGCAAAACCCCTTTAAGGTATAATCACACAATGCATTACGGGGTGTATTTCGGCACGTAACTGCGCTACAAGTACGAAATACGCCCTGCGATTATGGTAACTCATAGCACTCACTGAGAGCTATGAATACCCGATGTTTTTCCTGGCATATAATACTCGATGGCAAAAACAATACACATCACTTCTTCTTGGCGCATAAATGAAAGTCAATGAGGGACGGCTGTCATCGTGTTAGAAGTACGCCTCGGCCTGCGCAAGACGCCGTGTGAACATACCTTAAGGGCTTGTCCCCATGGCAGAGTATTTTGGTCGGTTTTTCAGCGGTTTGCGGTTTTAGAAACCATCTGAAAACCGACAAGCAACGCTCCGCCATAGACTTTAATAGAATATCCGTGCAGCAGTCCCCACTGAATGGATTTTCCGCAAGACGGTTTTTTACACCGCCGGCGTTCCTAAAGACTTAGAACATGTTCATTCTTCTGCCTGGTTTTTGGGCATAACATGAACATGTGGGTGCAGACAAAAGCCTACGTGCCAAAAAATGACAAAATACCGGTCGGATTCGCTGTGGGAACGCACCCTAAGGCTAGGTTCACATGGCTTAATTGCAGAGCGTAATTACTCCCCGCAATTACGCCGTGTGGACGGGGGCGGGAGCGGGGGAGGGAGGAGCGGGGAGGGGGGGGGGGGGGCGGCACCTCGCTGGCCCATAGTTTTGCATTACCAGTGGGCGTATACGCCGCTAGTAATTCACATGTCAATTATCTCCCCACCCGGCGGATTCGCCGAGCAGGGAGAGGAGACGTAATCCATAGTTCTCTATGAGAACTGTGGATTACCGTAATGACTGGGCCGTTTTCAGCCCGTAATTTGCACACTCCGGCGCGTAATTATGGACTCAAATATGTCCAATTTTAAGCCGTGTGAACATAGCCTAAGGGTTTATTCACATGGAGTAAATTTAAGCTTCAAAATTAGCTTCAAACTCTGTCTCTTGTTAGGAGTGAAAGTGTGAAGCGTATTAACCAGTGTCTGTGTGCCGAAAATACTCTGCACCGTTGTTTCTATGAGCTTTTACTGTTGTAAACTAATTGACTTTAAAAGTGTCCCAAAATTGGCAGTGTAATTACGCTTGTAAAAAACGCGTCGTGTGAATGAGGGCGCGTATTTTACATTAGAATGAACAAGAGCGACATAGAACATTGTTAGAAACGTATTTTGGGGCGTATTTTAGCACACAATGGGCGACATGTATGAAAACTGTCTAGGGTTAAGACTTTCTTTGTTGCCCATAGCAACCAATCAGCGTTCCCCTTCCATTTCATACAGTGCTCTGAAAAAATGAAAGGGACTCTCTGATTGGTTTCTATGGGCAACAAAGAAAGTCTTAGCCCTAGACAATTTTCATATATGTCCCCCATTATGTCACAAACCAAGCGTAAATTTATGGCATGTGAACATACCCTTACAATCTGGTGTTACATTTCAGATCAGCTGGAGAATGAGAGTGGGATAATGTCATGTACAGTAAATGGGGCAGGACAATGAAATGAGGAGAAGTGATTAAAAAAAAAAATACTTTTAGAAAAAGATATACAAACGTAATTAATTTTGGTCAATTAAACCCCTCCCCCCCAAAAAAAAAAAAAAAACCTGAAAAACTTTCGCTGCGAGCAGGGTTCGAACCTGCGCGGGGAGACCCCATTGGATTTCAAGTCCAACGCCTTAACCACTCGGCCATCACAGCACCATGCAAACTGCGGCGGAGATCTCATACTAGACGCTCTCCTAGGCCAGGTCGGCTCCCTGTGCGCGGTCTCCGTCAATGAATCGATACATTCTCCAGATATCTCCGCACATTCAGCGACATTTTAATAGTTATCACAGTGATGACTTCTCAGCGATTCCTGTTCTCGCTTGTACATCCGCACGTAACCAGCAGCGTCGTCACAGCCCCCTGCTGGTCATCGGCGTGTACTGCACAGGAATATGACGTGACAAGCAGCGGCTTCCAGGTCGCGGCTGTAGTTTATCCAGGAAGCCTGAGACTCTGCAGCCAGAGGTCGTTTAGATTTGATCGCTGGTCGGATGATGTTAATAATGACGTCACCAGGCTGCAGATACAATGCTGACCTCCAGGGGGGGATGTTGACCGTAAGTTTGAACACGATCCGCTGTCAGGCGCCAGAGGATCCAGGCATTACTAATCGATTGTACGATTGTAGTGTTATCAGCAGGGAAACTGCATGAAAACTGCCCTGATTACACCTAGGACCACTTGTATGACACTGCCCTGATCACACCAAGAGAGCATGTATGACTGCCCTGATCACACCAAGAGAGCATGTATGACACTGCCTTGATCACACCAAGAGAGCATGTATGACACTGCCCTGATCACACCAAGAGAGCATGTATGACACTGCCCTGATCACACCTAGAGGGCATGTATATACTACCCTGATCACACCAAGAGAGCATGTATATACTACCCTGATCACACCTAGAGGGCATGTATGAACTGCCCTGATCACACCAAGAGAGCATGTATGACACTGCCCTGATCACACCTAGAGGGCATGTATGATACTGCCCTGATCACACCAAGAGAGCATGTATGACACTGCCCTGATCACACCAAGAGAGCATGTATGACACTGCCCTGATCACACCAAGAGAGCATGTATAAAACTGCCCTGATCACACCAAGAGAGCATGTATGACACTGCCCTGATCACACCAAGAGAGCATGTATGACACGGCCCTGATCACAGCTAGAGAGCAGGTATGACACTGCCCTGATCACACCCAAGAGAGCATGTATGACACTGCCCTAAATCACACCAAGAGAGCATGTATGATACTGCCCTGATCACACCAAGAGAGCATGTATGACACTGCCCTGATCACACCAAGAGAGCATGTATGACACTGCCCTGATCACACCAAGAGAGCATGTATGACACTGCCCTGATCACACCTAGAGGGCATGTATATACTACCCTGATCACACTGGGAGAGCATGTATATACCATACATGCCAACTCTCCCGTTTTTGGCGGGGGGGTCCCGCTATTTGGGGTCCCCTCCCGCCCTCCGGGGGAGTTGGCATTCCTCCCGCCGCCTGCTGGCGGCGGGGGTCCTCTAAATTACCGCGGCGCAAGAGTAGCGCTGGTGCGCTACTCTTGCGCCGCGGGACCGCTCCTACAGGCGGGTGCAGCGGCCGCAGCGGCGCTCACCCGCCCGCGGTCTCACTGTGCGGGGAGGAGGGAGGAGGGATCGCTCCCTCCTCCCTCCCTCCTCTCCCTGTATGTACGGCGCCGGTGTGTGCGCCGTACATACAGGTCAACGGCGCAGGGGGAAATGACGCGCGGCTATGCAGGGAGTGACGCGCGCTGCTCTCACTTCCCCTGCGCCGCTGAAGAGATCGGTCGGGAGCGGCCACGCTGCAGGAGCCTGGTAAGGTAAGTGGATTTTATTATTTAATTTTTATTAGCTTTATGGGGCTCTTCCTGGGTAACAGAGAGGGCAACTACCTGGCAACAGAGGGGGCACTACCTGGCAACAGAGGGGGCACTACCTGGCAACAAAGGGGGCACTACCTGGCTAACAGATGGGGGCACTACCTGGCAACAGAGGGGGCACTACCTGGCAACAGAGGGGACACTACCTGGCAACAGAGGGGACACTACCTGGCAACAGAGGGGACACTACCTGGCTAACAGAGGGGGCACTACCTGGCAAACAGAGGGGGCCACTACCTGGCTAACAGAGGGGGCACTACCTGGCAACAGAGGGGGCACTACCTGGCAACAGAGGGGGCACTACCTGGCAACAGAGGGGGCATCTACCTGGGAAACAGATGGGAGCATCTACCTGGCAAACAGATGGGGCACTACCTGGCAAACAGAGGGGGCACTACCTGGCTAACAGATGGGGGCACTACCTGGCTAACAGAGGGGGCACTACCTGGCAACAGAGGGGGCACTACCTGGCAACAGAGGGGGCACTACCTGGCAACAGAGGGGACATCTACCTGGCAACAGAGGGGACATCTACCTGGCAAACAATGGGGGCACTACCTGGCAAACAATGGGGGCACTACCTGGCAAACAGATGGGGGCACCTACCTGGCTGACAATGGGGGCACCTACCTGGCTAACAATGGGGGCACCTACCTGGCTAACAAGGGGGGGCACCTACCTGGCTAACAAAGGGGGGCATCTACCTGGCTACAAATTTGGCTCTACCTGGCTACAGAGGGGGCATCTACTTGGCTACAAGGGGGCATCTACCGGCCTGTAAGGGGCACTACCTGGTTATGGGGGGCTACAAACCTGGCTATAAGGGCATCTACCTGGCTTTCTTCCAAAGCCGTTATGCAGTTAGGTGGAGTGGGTGTGGCTTTTTTGAAGGGGCGTGGCATACCAACAAGATGGGCGTGTCCATGCAAATTTTTGCCGCGACGCGCTACGCGCGCCGCCCACTAAATTCTCCTGCTTTTTCATTTTCGAAAGTTGGCAACTATGGTATATACTACCCTGATCACACCTAGAGGGCATGTATGAACTGCCCTGATCACACCTAGGGCGACAAGTATGAAACTGCCCTGATCACACCTAGGGAGCATGTATGAACTGCCCTGATCACACCTAGCGCCACATGTATGAACTGCCCTGATCACAGCTAGCGACACATGTATGAAACTGCTCTGATCACACCTAGGGAGCATGTATGACACTGCCCTGATCACACCTAGGGAGCATGTATGAACTACCCTGATCACACCTAGCGCCACATGTATGAACTGCCCTGATCACAGCTAGCGACACATGTATGAAACTGCTCTGATCACACCTAGAGAGCATGTATGACACTGCTCTGATCACACCTAGGGTGACAAGTATGAAACTGCCCTGATCACACCTAGGAACATGTATGAACTGCCCTGATCACACCTAGGGAGCATGTATGAACTACCCTGATCACACCTAGCGCCACATGTATGAACTGCCCTGATCACAGCTAGCGCCACATGTATGAAACTGCTCTGATCACACCAAGAGAGCATGTATGACACTGCCCTGATCACACCTAGAGGGCATGTATGAACTGCCCTGATCACAGCTAGAGAGCATGTATGAACTGCCCTGATCACACCAAGAGAGCATGTATGACTGCCCTGATCACATCTAGAGAGCATGTATGAACTGTCCTGATCACACCAAGAGAGCATGTATGACACTGCCCTGATCACACCTAGGGAGCATGTATGAACTGCCCTGATCACACCAAGAGAGCATGTATGACTGCCATGATCACATCTAGGGAGCATGTATGAACTGCCCTGATCACACCTAGGGCCACATGTATGAACTGCCCTGATCACACCTAGGGCCACATGTATGAACTACCCTGATCACACCTAGGGCCACATGTATAAACTGCCCTGATCACAGCTAGCGCCACATGTATGAAACTGCTCTGATCACACCTAGGGCCACATGTATGAACTGCCCTGATCACACCAAGAGAGCATGTATGAACTGCCCTGATCACACCTAGGGCCACATGTATGAACTGCCCTGATCACACCTAGGGCCACATGTATGAACTGCCCTGATCACACCAAGAGAGCATGTATGAACTGCCCTGATCACACCTAGGGCCACATGTATGAACTGCCCTGATCACACCTAGGGCCACATGTGTGAATGGAGCTGCACTATTTTTGTTGCGTGCTTTGAGTCAAACTAGGGGGACATGTATGAACCTGGCACCAACTCTCCAGTTCTACCTCTGTATTTAATAGTGTATGATCCGACAGTATGTATGAAAGTGTGTCACAGAACTTTATAAATGTGTCCCGTAAAAGTAGTCTCAGCCGCGCCACTTTGATACTGGTGTGGTTTTGCACAAAACTTTGGCACATTTTTGCCGCATTGTATGACTCTGGCGCAGCACGCCCCCATATCTCTGACTTTGTCAAAAGTGTTGTGTCTGGCACAGATTGCGCCAAGTTTTGGCGTACGACGGGTCATACATCTATAGAACAGGGCTACAACAGTGTGTCTGGCTCAAAGCACGGCAAAAAAATGGCGCAGCCTCGTTCATACATGTCGCCCAAACTGTCATAGCCCTGTTCTATAGTTGTATAAACCGTCATACGCCAAAACATGTTGCAATCCGCGCCAGACATGACACTTTTGAATGCGCCAATGATGTGTGGGGGGGTGTTATGTTGAAATCCGTACTAACAAGCGCGTAGTTTCAAAGACGCAACAAACGCAAATGAACGCGCCGCAGACGTGCCGTATGAACCTCCCCTTAATCCTCCCATGGGAAAATTCAAGTTCAAAATAATTCAAGATACAGATAAACCATCTTATTTTGGAGCTGTGGTATAAATTATGTTATTTTATTCTGCGAGACAGTTTGGTTCTATTGCTCTTTTTTATATTATTTAATTTGCTTTGCAGCGCCATTTTTAATTTTTTTTTCCATCCATGGACCTGTGTGAGGGTTTGCTTTTTGCAGACTGAAGTGTGGTTTTCATTGGTGCCATTTTCAGATGCCTGTAACTTCTGGATCAGCAACAGTGAACATCAGGGCTGTCAAACTCATTGTCACCGGAGGCCACATCAGCATTATGGGTGCCCTAAAAAGGCCTGTTTTTAACCAAGACTGTAGAAATGTAACTACTAATGAACATATTGTTAAATAACCTGAGACGCCCTATGCGCCAAATAGAAGTGTCCCGGCAGGATTTTTATGGTGTGGGCACATTTTTCTTGGGCTGCTGATAAAGTAGTTTATATTGTTCCATAACAGTTGTTATGGTGCCACATGGTCAGTAAATCACAAGGAATTATGGGAAAGGAGCTGAGAAGCTCTAGCGCCCTCTCTTGGATGTAACAAATCCTCAATTTGTTTTTGACCCACTGAATCTTTGGAAAGCAAGAAGGGATTTTTTGCCAAGCCAGCATCACTCATCTGTATACAGCTGTTTCGGGTTTTTGGTACAGAGCAGAGTGATGCTAGCTTGGCTGAGTGGGAGGCAATGAGTAGCTCAGAAAGGGAAGACCTCTCCTTAGGGAAAGCACCTATATAGGAGAGGTCTTCCCTTTCTGAGCTACTCATTGCCTCCCACTCAGCCAAGCTAGCATCGCTCTGCTCTGTACTGACGAGGGGCAAAACCCCGAAACAGCCTGTGTACAGATGAGTGATGCTGGCTTGGCTAAAAATCCCTTCTTGCTTTCCAAAGACCCAGTGGATCAAAAGCAAATTGAGGGTTTGTTACATCCAAAAGAGGGCGCTAGAGCTTCTCAGCTCCTTTCCCATAATGCCTTGTGATATGCAGATGCTTCGTGGAGTGCAAAAAGGCAATTTCGAATTTCCACACGCCTATATAGGTGCTCTCCCTAAGGAGAGATCTTCCCTTTCTGACATGGTCAGTAACAAGACAAGATGTCCTTTAAGCTCTAGGCCTGAAAAGCAGCTACATTTTGTAGTTTTTTCCTCCTTGCGTTTCAACAGTCGCAAATTTTTTATCTTTTAGGTGACGCAGTGTTTATGATGACTTGTTTTATGCGGGAGAAGTAGTATTTTGGGGGTGGGCATAGTTTAACCCCTTAAGCCGAACGCCTGAAAAGTAGTTAATGACATACATGCCAACTCTCCCGATTTGGGCGGGGGGTTCCCGGTAATGGGGGTCACCTCCCGCCCCCCGGTAGAGTCGGAGAACCTTCCGCCGCCAGCAGGCAGCAGGGGTTCTTTAATGGCACCGCAGTAGCGCCAGCTCGCTACTCCGGTGCCACCGGGCCGTTTGTACAGGTGGGTGAGGCGGACGCCACGGCTGCCCGCCTGTCTCACCCGCCCGGTAATCCTCACTGACTCTGTGCAGCAACGGCCGCACGGAGTCAGTCAGCAGCTGCACGCTCCATGCAGCTGCTCGTACAGGGAGGAGGCAGGAGGGATCGTTCCCCATCATCCTTCTCCCCTGTATGTACAGCGCCCGGTTTGCGCTGTTCAGACAGATCATCGTCGCAGGGGGCGTGATGCACAGTTGTACTCACTCCCCCTGCGACGCTGAGTCTCCTCCACCAGCTCAGCTACAGGGAGCCTGGTGAGGTGAGTTGTTTTTATTATTTTATTTTTATTAGGTATAGGGGCACTATCTGGCTACAAGGGACACTACCTGGCTGTAAGGGGCACTACCTGGCTACAAGGGGCACTACCTGGCTACATGAGGGCAACTACCTGGCTACAAGGGGCACCATTGGCTACAAGGGGGCACCAACCTGGCAACAAGGGGGCACTACCTGTCTGTAAGGGGCACTACCTGGCTACAAGGGGCACTACCTGGCTACATAGGGGCACCTACCTGGCTACAAGGGGCACTACCTGATTACAAGGGGCACTACCTGGCTACATGGGGCACTACCTGGCCATGGGGGCACCTACCTGGCTACAAGGGGCACTACTTGGCTACATGGGGGCACCTACCGGGATACAAGGGAAACTACCTGGCTACAAGGGGGCACTACCTGGCTATAGGGGGCACTACCTGGATAAAGGGGGCTACTACCTGGCTATAAGGGGCACTACCTGGCTAGAGGGTGCATCTACCTGGCTATTGGGGGCAACAACCTGGCTTTCTTCCAGAGCCGTTATGCAGTTAGGCGGAATGGGTGTGGCTTTTTCGAAGGGACGTCGGGCGCCAACAAGATGGACGTGATCATGCAAATCTGTTGCCGCGGCGTGCGTAACCCCTTCGAATCTCCCACTTTTCCACTTTCAAAAGTTGGCAAGTATGGTTAATGACCAGAACTTTTTTTAGTTTTTGCCTCCTTGCGTTTCAACAGTTGTAACTTTTTTATTTTTTCAATGACACAGTTGGATGAGGCCTCGTTTTATTCTAGACAATTTGTACTTTATGGGGGAATAGTTTAAATTCAAGTATAAATAATTGCAGAATTTTTTAAATTTTTTTTCAATTTTTAATTATTTTTTTTATTTTTTTTTACACCATTCACATTTCACAGTTAACTGGTTATAGTAATTCTACAGGTTATTACGGACGTGTGGATACCTAATATGTGTAGTTTTTTTTTGTGTGTGTGTGTAATGTATACACAATTATTTTTTATTAAATATTTATTTATTTATTTATTTTTTTACTTTTTATGTTTTTTACTTTTTTTTAAATCCCATGAAGGGAGAATTGTTTTCCTTTTTTTTTTTTTTTTTTTTTTTACACTTGTAATGTATTAGCATATTCATATATGTTAATACATTATAATCTGTGTCAGTATAACACAGGCAGTGATCAGGGCAGCACGCAGTCTGCCCTGCTCACTGGCTTGTTACACAGACAGCCCTGGAGCTACTCTAGGTCCCCAGGGCTGACTGTGCAGCCGTTCTCCGGGCTCTGTCGGGTCACCGGGTGTTCTGATCACCCGACAGAGCAGGGAAACCCTTTGATTGCACTGCAATGACGAACCGCAGCAATCAAAGGGTTAAAGCATCGGGGAGTGAAGGTTCCCCCCGGCGCTTGCAGGACATGCTCTGGGATCAGGGCTGTGTAGTACAACGGTCGTCTAGATACCTAATATGTGTAGGATTTTGTTTTGTGTGTAATGTATGCACAATAACCTTTTTGATTAAATTTATTTTCGTTTTATTATTTATTCAATTCCATTTTTATTTACAATTTTTAAATATTTTTTTTTTTACTTTTTTTTACACTTACATACATGAACATGCTAATACATTACTTTCTGTGTCAGTAATATACTTGGTAATGTATTTAGCATATTCATATATGCTAATACTTTATAATCTGTGTCGGTCTGACACAGGCAGTGATCAGGGCAGCACACAGTCTGCCCTGATCACTGGCTTGTTACACAGAAATCCCTGGAGCTACTCTAGGTCCCCAGGGCTGACTGTGCAGCCGTTCCCCCGGGCTCTGTCGGGTCACCGGTGTTCTGATCACCCGACAGAGCAGGGAAACCCTTTGATTGCACTGCAATGACGAACCGCAGCAATCAAAGGGTTAAAGCATCGGGGAGTGAAGGTTCCCCCCGGCGCTTGCAGGAGCTGCGCTGGGATCAGGGCTGTGTAGTACAACGGTCGTCTAGATACCTCATATGTGTAGGATTTTGTTTTGTGTGTAATGTATGCACAATAACCTTTTGATTAAATTTATTTTCGTTTTATTTATTTATTCAATTCCATTTTTATTTACAATTTTTAAATATTTTTTTTTTACTTTTTTTTACACTTACATACATGAACATGCTAATACATTACTTTCTGTGTCAGTAATATACTTGGTAATGTATTAGCATATTCATATATGCTAATACATTATAATCTGTGTCAGTCTGACACAGGCAGTGATCAGGACAGCACACAGTCTGCCCTGATCACTGGCTTGTTACACAGACAGCCCTGGGGCTACTCTAGGTCCCCAGGGCTGACTTTCCAGCCGTTCCCCGGGCTCTGTCAGGTCACTGGGTGTCCCGATCACCCGACAGAGCAGGGAAAGCCTTTGATTGCACTGCAATGACGAACCGCGGCAATCAAAGGGTTAAAGCATCGGGGAGTGGAGGTTCCCCCTGGCGCTTGCAGGAGCTGCGCTGGGTTCAGGGCTGTGTAGTACAACGGTGGTGTAGATACCTAATGTGTGTAGGATTTTGTTTTGTGTGTAATGTATGCACAATAACATTTTTATTAAATGTATTTTCGTTTTATTTATTTATTCAATTCCATTTTTATTTACAATTTTTACATTTTTTTTTAAACTTTTTTTACACTTACATACATGAACATGCTAATACATTACTTTCTGTGTCAGTATGACACAGACAGCAGTCAGGACAGCACACACTGTGCCCTGACTGCAGACTTCCTATACAGACAGCTCTGGGGCTTCTCTAGGTCCCCAGGGCTGACTGTACAGACATTCCCTGGGCTCCAGCGGGTCACTGTGAGTCCTGGTGACGTGATAGAGCAGGGCAATGCCCACTGATTATGTCGCTGTCACTGACCGCAGCAATCAGGGGGTTAAATGTCGAGGATCAAAGGTTTCCTCTGCTCCCCGACACTTGCAGAAACTGCTCTAGGAATAGAGTTAAAGGAGGCGTGTCTCCCCTCACTGAAGACCTGTGGCATCATCATTTTGTATGAAGCAGGGGATGCAGAAGGTTGTCTGGATATAACAGCTCTGTAGCCTCCTGCATGCCTCTTATGTTTGCAGCCTTCAGGCTCCACAAGTTCCTTGCTGGGCTATAAGCAGTTATACAATCAGCTTGAACTGATGAGACATGTGAGGAGTGTACACTGCCCCGCCTTCTCCCCTTCTGTTACCAGACAGGAGACTGTATGACTGTGGTATAACTGCATATACCACAGTCATACACACAGCCTGAACTGATGAGACGTGAGGAGTGTACACTGCCCCCTCCCCCTCTGTTACCAGGCAGCAGACTGTGTTATATGGAGCAATGCACACTGCCCTCCTACCCTTCTCTCCCCCTGATAACAGGTAGGAGCCTGTATAAGACTCTGTTATATGAGGGGATTTGTGACTTAAACAGCCAGTAATTGTCCAGATTATTCACTCTAGAGCTGGGAGATGAGTATAGAGCCAGCAGCCCTTGGTTTCACTATCGATTTTAACAGCTCAGAGGGGAGAAAACACAGAGTGGGCAGGCAGCCAATCACAGCGCAGGGGGCGTGGCCGTGGCATTTTCTGTCTGGGGGCGTATCCCAACCGGCTGAATGAAATATCAGCCAGCCAATCACAGTGCAGGGGGCGTGGCTAAGGTGGGTGGGATCCGACCAGGGGGCGTGTCCCGACCAGCAGCAGCAGAAACAGATTACAGATTTACAGAAACGCTCATATCTGCTAAACCAAGTGACAGAGGTAATGCAACCCAATTACAAAAGTGCTTATTTTTACTGTCCCCATAATCTGAGACATGATCTTTGTAACGATAAAACCCCTTTAACTACAGCTCCATTCCTGGCACAGTCCCAACATGAAAAGTCGGTGGGCAGTCGTTAAAGGGGTAAGGTTGTACAGTAGCCAGCATCATTCCCCTCTTTAGCACTGAGCTTCCTACCTTGGGGGCGGTTAGAGTGTTTGAGTAGGGCACTCAGAGCTGTTCCACCGCCTGTGAATTTCTGAACAGACCAGTGTCGAGGTGCACTGCTAAGTGCTGGCTGCATCCTCCAATACAAGCGGAAAGCTGGTGCTTCTGGGTGCAGATCTTGTCCATCCCTTCCCACTCTTCTGAGCCACATAATATGATGGAGCGGCTGGATTTAGCCCGTGACCATCTAGTTTGACACATGTGATACACATATACTCAGGGTGGGCTTCCTATCTCAGATGTCATCAGCAAGGGATGTGGCTATTGCAGTGGTGCACCTAATTCTTTTGCCACCAGGGGTGGTACCTGAGCTTGCTGCCCTTTTTATAAACAACACTTTAGTTTTTCAGGCCACACCTCTTTTCAAAGGACCCTCCTCACATCTCTAAATCATCATTGCCACATAAACAAATCATGTTTTATGTCATGATAGTCTTAGGGTGCTTCCACACAGTGCAGTTTTGGTGCAGTTTTAACTGAGCTTCAATTAAACTGCCTTTATTACCAGCAAGCTTTTTGCACTTGGAAAGTGAGTAATCAATTAGTGTGTTTGAAATCCACAAGACTTCAAATTCAGTAATTGATTACTCCCATGAAACACCTTTCTGAACAATTTAGACAACTGAAAGAAGCTGCTGGTAATAAAGGCAGGTTAATTAGAGCGCAGTTAAAACTGCCCCAAAACTGCGCTGTGTGAAAGCACCCTAAGGCCGTGTTCACACGGCTTATTTGGCCGCGGATTGGAGCCGTATTTCGCGCCGTATTTGCGCTGCAGTACGGCTCCAGTCCGTCCCTGTCATTACGGTAATCCACAGTTCTCATAGAGAACTATGGATTGCGTTGCTCCATCCCCGCTCGGCGAATCCGCCGCGGGGGAAAGGTGACATGCACTTATTATGGCGTTTACGCGCGTGAACTAATGTGTGTCTTGGGGCCTGCGAGCAGCTCCCCCGCCCCGCCCCGCCCCGGCCCCGCCTCATTATTCAAGCCGTAGGTTAGGCTAAGGCTGCATCCAGACGACGAGTAAAAGGAACTCGTCAGATTCTCTTCGGATTCTACATCTGGAAACCACATCTGATGACACGGTTTTCAATGAGTATTTCAAGTGGATTTTAGGTCTTTAACGGATTTACAGTTAGAAAACGAGTGCCATTCATGTCTATGGGGTTTTGTGCATGGATCCACATTCAAAAAGACATACCCATACGGCAGAATGAACATGTTCCAAGGATATTTTACTCTTAAAAATGGACTGAGAAAATTTGCTTAGTATGAAATACAACGCATATTTTCTACTGAGGTCAATGGGAATGATTTCCTTCCAGTTTTAGATGAGTATTTCAAGTTGGAATCAGGACGGAGCCTTGAGAGCCAGAACTTTTTTATATTGTGATGTTGAAACTGTGCAGCGCTTTTTGTTTGAGGGTTACGCTGACGTTCTCATCAATACCATGTTGGGATACGTATGTTCACACAGTGTTTTACAATCTGAAAATGTATTGAAAAATTATGCATAAAAACTATCCAAACACGTATCCAAAGTGTGCTGTGTGTTTGCATATGCTTTCTGTGCAGCAGAAACGCACCCTATAGTTTATATTAGGGCTCCTGCTGCGTAAAAGGGATCAAGAATTGACATGATAATTTTTTGAACGGATCCGAAAGACACATGTAAAACACGCATTGTCTGAACGCCGATGCTTGTTTGACATTAAAATCAATGTAAATCACACTGAGCTTTGCTAGATACATGTTTTGGTCTGAAAAACGTACACAAACGCGTATGTAATAAATGGCGTGTGAACATCCCCTAGGAGTTTTTGTTCACGTTTTATTTATGTTTTTGAGGATGCATGAACAAAAAATTATATTTCTGACGGGTGTTTTATGTTTTGTGTTCACAGTTTTCTCCGTAGAAATTAAATACCGTGTGTACTCGAGTATAAGCCGACTTTTTCAGCACATTTTTTATGGTGAAAAAGCCTCCTTTGGCTTATACTCGAGTGTATATGTTATGTTATGTGTATATGTTCTATGTAACCAAAGTACAACTCACCTCACCCGAAAGTGCTGGCTCTTCCAGGACCTGTTATGATGTCACACGGAGGAGAGGAGTCACGTGAAGCTGTTCAGTGTATGCAGAATTCTGCTGTACTGGTTGTGATCATTGCTGGATGAGCTGATGCACAGCTGTATATGTGTGTGTTATATGTGCCTGCAGCAGAGTTGTGTGTAATGTGTATGTAGCAGAGCCTTATGTGTGTAATGTGCATGTAGCTGAGCTATGTGTGTATGTAATGTGGCTAATTGCTGGGACAGCCCTACTTAACTAATTACAGGGACAGCTCTACTTAGCTAATTACAGGGACAGCCCTACCTGGCTAATTACTGGGGACAATCATTTCATACATAGTGGCACCAAGTCCTCTAGTTGCTGCTCTTTGCTATGGCTGTCTGTCCTGGTTAATGAAGGGGCATCACTTGCTGCATTTCCCACCCTAGGCTTATACTCGAGTCAATAATTTTTCCCAGTTTTTTGTGGTAAAATTAAGTGCTCAGCTTATATTCCGGTCGGCTTATACTTGAGTATATACAGTAACATAATAATTTTATATATTGGATCATTATGGACACGTCAATGGCTTTTGTGTATACATTTTCCTAACGTGTTTTTTTTTTTTATTAGGAAAATAGGCTCTGTTTTACTTTTTTGTCTCATTTTTTATTTGTTCGAACATCCTTCATGTATTTGCTCTTTCACCTTTTTCTTCCTCTAGTCCCGATATGGGTCTAAAGTATGTGATCATTTGAACACATTTATAATACATAGAAATGTATTAGTATATAGCTATGTATTTTGCTTGTGACAGGCAGTCTTTTACACCCACCCTCTTGCAGGGTCTAATGAACTTCTGTTCATGGCAACCCCGGAGGCCATTATTTAGCAAGGCAAACACTGGCACCCCTAGATAATGTTGCGGGGTACTGATGGGTGACAAAGGGAGCCCCTTCCTTCTATCAACCACCTAGATGCCGTAGTTGCTATTATGGCCTGCTCCTGCTACAGATGCTACAAATGTTGCAGAATAGCTTCTAAGCCAACACTTTTCGAGTGCCTTAAATGTTCAGTGCTCAGGAGACTTGCCAACTCCTCTGGTGGTCCAGGAGAGTTAACAAATATGCCATGCAACCCCCCAAATGTTTCACCTGGGCAGACCGTTTCCCCCCAGCTATATCACCGGACTGCGGGCTAGAGGAATGTGGAGTTAGGTTCACACTTATGCCCTGATGTTTCAGAGGGGTCAACATGCACAAAACAATAGTAATATACAATAAATGACACTTCGTTAGTGGGGGTCCTGTAACCTGATTTTGCACTGGGGCCCAGGAGCTTCACTTTAGGCCGCTGGATATCATGTGATCTATTCCCATTCAATGATTATAAAAAAAATAGTGTGTGCCATAGATAGTAAGGGAAAAATTCTCTTTCTCCTAAATATTTTGGGGATGCGGGTATCTATTTCATTTCATGTTGGGTGTGGTGCGAATTAGCACCGCATATACACAAAAAATGCAACACACATCAAAAGCTTTCTAGAGTTTTCTAGAGTTGTAGAGACTTTTTTTTTATGAGACCCATATATGAACTAAAGACTGCACAGGGCTTATTCCTATTGTTATTATTATTTTTAATAACTTTTGTCATCTAGGACAAATGATTACTTTATAACATCTGTGTAAATTTTCCATAGTTTATAATTTTTCTTCAATCATCCTCTAGAGGGCAACCATTATACACACAAAATAACATGTATTATTCTGTATTTATAGGAATGTCGAGCCACAGGCTAAGTATCTACTCCGGACTGGTGGGACTAAGAGAAGCCTAAATGTTCTAAAAATAAATTACTCTATGTTAGTTGTAAAAACCTTCCAAGCTTGATATTATCCAGGGCTCCTGTACACCACCACATGTCACACAGACCACAAATATGATATCTAGAGGCACAACTGCACCTTGACCCCAATGAAAATTCATTGGGGTCCTTTGTGTTCCCTTAAGCAATTGAGCCTGTGTGTGACTTTTACCCCTGCACACTCAATAGCTACAACCCAGACAGCATCAAAAGGGATAAAAAAAATGGTTGGCATTTGCAGATTTTCTTCGGGTTCTCTAATTTTCTTGGCATAGTCTAAAATAATTCCCAATTCCTAAAATAAGCAACAATCTAAATTTCCTAATAAGATAGGAAATTTAGATTGTGACCCCACTGGGAATACAAACGGATGCAAGTGATGAAAATCTCTACAGTGGGGTAGACAAAGTTGGTATATAAATTATATTTCTCTTCAGGTTGTCTTAAAGGGGTTTTGCCACAAAGTCATTTCATGCCTGTTTTATTCATCTTCAGCTTTCAGTGTGCTCAAAAGGGGGCATATATGATTTGCTTGAATTGCATATCTTGTGACCCAGCAGGCTTGACATCACCATGCCTTTCCCCACAGTGTGCTCATTCTAGTCAAACAAAGGTCTGTTTATGTAGAGAGTTGTGAGTAGCAACAATATAGCTGAGTGGTTAACACTTCTGCCTTTCAACATAGGGGTTCTAGGTTCTAATCCTTGCAGGAACCAAACAAGGATTTTATTTGGTTTAAATTGAGGTTTCTTTTTATTTATTTGCACTGTTTAACTAATTACTAAAGATTACAAAGGACAGAAGTAGAAAGACAGCACCTGGGGCTGTGTGATTACTAGGCAGCGAAGAGACTGACAGTAGCTGCCTGAGAGGAGAGGTGATGTCTGAGCATGTGCGGCTGGAACTGAGGTGTTTTTGTCATTGGTCGTATCCCCTAGAGATGAGCTGTACACTCTGGGTCACTAAAGGAGCAACTAAAACAAAAATGATGCAGAATTTTTAATAATGATGAAAATGTTTATTATTTAATTTGCAAACTTCATACAACAATTTTACTTAGTGGTAAAACCCTTTAAAGGGGTGTTCCCACCATGCTGATTCTGCTCTTCACAGCCAACTTCAGGCTTACACTTCCTGTTCAGGCTGTGGATGGTTCTACAGCAGTCACTGACATTTCAGTTCTGCTATTCCTAGCTGAGCCTGTTAGAGGGACATTGGTGATGGAGGGGTTTTAATACCAGGGCCAAAGGCTACAGAACTTATACCCCTTAATGACCTATGGTATATATTTACCTTAAGGTTATATGTAGCGGGATTGCGGAGTGATAGGAGGCGGATGCCGGCTGCTAATTGCAGCTGACACCCACCGGTAACAGCAGGGGATGGATTCAACTCCGATCCCTGTTGTTTAACCATTTAGACGCCACAGCGATCGCCTGCTACGGCATCTAAATGAACGAGAAACGGAAGCGGCACCCCCACAGCGAGGTTGCGGCGTGCTGACTATTTAACAAGGCAAATGGAAGTGCTAGAACCTCCATCTTTGAACACTTCAGCCCGCAAAAAATGCACCCTCACTCAGGTCCATAGGTGAAAGAACAAAAAAAAAATATTGGTTGCAGAAAATAAAAAAAATTGAAAATGTTTGGATTTTTTTTTCACAGTACTAAAACATAATAAAAACCTTACATATTTGGTATTGCTAGAATTGTATCAACCTGCAAAATACAGATAACTCATCATTTATAGCAAAAATAAATTATGTTAAAACAAAACTCCCACAAGTATGGCACAATTTTTTTTTCACATTTTGCCCCACTTTGAATTTTTTTGTAGTTTCCCAGCATACTCTATGGTACCGTGAATGACACCATTAGAAAGTATATCTTGTCCTTTAAAATAAAAGCCATTATATGTCTATGTAGATGGAAAAATATAAAAGTTGTAGCTCTTGGAAAGCGGGGAGGGAAAAACTGAACTCCCTCCCCCGAAAATAGCTACATCCTTAAGCTTGTCAGTAAGAAACATAAACAAGCTCATGTGCTGCTGATAAGGAACAGCAGGCAGGGACATCACCACAAGACCAGGGCTCTTAAGCCCGTTACAGCGAGCATAGAGAGGTGGTTGGTAACCTAGGAAAGCTTATGTTCACAGGCAGGAGATAAAACTGCTCTAACCCTGAAATGAAGCAAAATCAGAACAGCAATGTATTTGGTAATAGTCTTTATTTACCTTTGCCTACATGTTTAAAACTAATCAGTGAAATGGGAATACCCCTTTAAGGGTTTGCATACATAGTAGGACCCTTTTTTCGGGCCTGTAGGCTCCTTTGTAATAAAGCAGTATGTCCTCTGTACACAGTACAGGCTGAAGCAATGATTGGGCTTTGTTGATGTGCAGTCCATGCTGTCTGTAGTTCCCCTGCTGCTCCCTAGTTGGCATCTGTATTGGTTCTAGAACGTTTAAAAGGTCAGTGAATGCCACCGATAGCCTCCCCCACCTATGACAGCACTGCACCATGTATTTAAAGGTACATTCCCCTCTAGTTTGTAGCATGATCTTGTAAAATTCGATATCTTCTCTTCACAATTTATCTCCAGCTACAAAACGAAAATTCAGTTTTGGCCAAAAATTGGGCTACTCACTTTTTAGTAGCCAATATTGTTTCCATAACAGCCTATTATTTTATGAACAGTTACATTTATCCTCTATCCTATGTCATGTTTACCAATAGTATGACAACGATCAGGATATTTTAAAGGGAATATGTCATCAAAAATTAGTCACTGTTTAAGTCCCATTTTTATGTTAAAAACATTATTTAGGAATTTTTGGTTGTTTTTTTAAATTTTTCATATCACTTTCAATATTTTTTATTAATTCTTAAGTCTTGTAGTTTTCACTTTGGCCACTAGGCCTTGTTTGCACTGCTTTAACAGCAGTCAGAGAGATGCTTTACAGTAGCTTCATGCACATAGGAGACTTAAGACTGACTCAGTCCCATTCACTTCTATAGGAGAGTTTTCTAGGCATGTGACCTGGGAAGAAGTCAATGTGCAGGGAGGTGAAAGGGTGAACTGTGACATCTCCTTTTGTGACTGGTGGATCCTGTGTTATTTATTCACACTGGTGTCTCCTTTCAGTTTGACCCGCTTTATGCTGATAATGAGCAGACAACTGAGAATCTTTCTCTACAGAGCAGGAAGTGTCAGACTATTATTAGGCTTAGTGGCCAAAGTGAAAACTGCAGGACTTAAGAGTTATTAAAAAATATTGAAAGTGAAATGGAAAATAAAAAAAAATATAACCAAAATTTCTTTAAAAATGTGTTGAACATAAAAATGTGAGTTAAACAATAAGTTATTTTTAATGACACATTCCCTTTAAGCACTATCATTGTTTTACCACAAACCAACCAGATACACCTCTTCAGACAGTTTTCTAAGCATGCTATGGACATGTAAAGCTCAGGATCATACTTTCCCACTTTCCCTGACTGTCCTGAGAATAAAACCTGCTGGACTTTCAGAAGAGCAAGCCGGTGGCCCTATTTCCCCGATCGTTAACAAAATACTTTTCTGCACTACTCTCTAATTCTGGGCACCGCTAGAGACAAAGGCTGGCATGTATGTACGGGGCTGGGCCAATAGTCTGGTGTCCTTTTCAGGCCAAAAACTGGCACAGCCCTGTCCACTAGATTTATAAGTAGGCGCACTTCAAAATTAGGCACATTATTGGGTGCCCACGAGACTTTGTAATGTGCCTAAGATCGGGGGGCATTCTCTGGGCGTGTCGCACCACAATCATATGATTCTACACATTTATGATAGGGAGATGACAAAACTAGGCTCTCCATAACCTCTCTCCTCCATACATCTCTGCCTTAGTCTCTAGATACCTCCCCTCACGCAACCTCCGCTCCTCACAGGACTTTCTTCTCTGCTATCCTCTTCACCGCTCCGTGCACAACGGTCTCCAAGACTTCTCTCGTGCTTCCCCCCCACTCTGGAACTCACTGCTCCAACACCTCAGACTCTCCCCCACTCTCACGAGCCTCAAAGGTAACCTGAAAACCTATCTCTTCAGGATTGCCTATAACCAACAATAAACCCGCTGTCACTACACTATCCACAACCATGTCCGCCCCTCCCCTTCTGTCTCTTCCCTCATTCCCTGTAGACTGTAAGGCCTCGTTCACACGGCTTATTTCAGAACGTATTTACATCGGATTGCTGATCGTAAATACGTTCTGAAATCAGTTGAAAATCAGTTGCAAATAAGTGCCACTAAGTGTGGCACGTATTTGTAACTGATTTCCCGACGGATTCACCATCCCCATTCATTGTAGGTGGTGAATCCGTCCGTAAATAATTCACATGCACATTGTTTTTCCGTCCGGATTGCCGTCGTCAATCCACGGCGGCAATCCGGCACGGAACTACGCATCGTGTGAACGACGAGCCGTATTTTCTATTGAAATCAATAGAAAATAGGCTGTTACTTATTTCTGACTGATTTGCCGACGGATTGACCATCGTCAATCCGTCGGCAAATCCGCGGCGAAATAAGCCGTGTGAACGAGGCCTAAGCCCTCACGGGCAGGGACCCCTCTCCCTCTGTACCAGTTGTTAGTCACTTATTGTCACTTTGTAATTATTTGATCAATGTTATTTATGTAACCACCTCGAATGTACAGCGCTCTGGAATCAAGGGCGCTATTAAATTAATAATAATAATAATAATAATAATAATAATTACTGCTGGAACAGGTAGATCAGGTTAAAAGTGGTTTACCTGAGCCTGATTTGTCGTTTTGGAGCTAGACTGTGCCTTTTTTTTTTTTTAAATAAATTTTATTGAGGAGTACAGACAATAAATACAACACACAATCCATTCCACATTTACAGTCCTGTAGAAAATCAATGTACATAGATTTCACTGCGTATTAAACATTAGAGATATTGTCATACACTAGACATGTACTGTAAAATGACAAATTGTCTGACTCCTCAAAAGGTTTTTTCCCCTTTTTCTCCCCTTCCCTTTAGACCAACTTTCCCACCCCATAACATAACCTAACTGAACTCCCCTTCCCTGTGCGAGGACTGCTTAGCTAAACTGGCTCCCTAGATCCAAATTTCCTAAATGACCTTTTAATTGCTCCACTAAGTAGTATTCTGTGTATTTCAATGTTCTAACAAGGATTTACTCTCTCCGTCAGTGCATTATTTTGAAATAAACTGTCTCCATTTTTGCAAGAAACCCTTCGCTTCTTTATCTGCATTCCTCTCCGCCTCCAATTTTTCCATATAAAGGGCTTGTTTAAAGCTATCTCGTACCTCTTCCAGTGTGAGGATCTCTTTATCTAACCAGTGTCTAAGTAGGCATTTTTTAGCCGCTAGTAGAGTTACATGAACCTCCTTCGTAGATACTACCCTTTCCTCTACTTCCACTCCATCTGTCTCCTTGACAGCATAGTGGAATAGAAAACCCTGTGGTTCTAGTTTTAATGCACAATTCCAGATTTCTTTCAGAAGTTCCTATATCGAGCCACAGAATCTAACAACTTCTGGACAAGTCCACATACAGTGGTACACATACGCTTTTTCAAGGTTGCACTTCGTGCAGGCCTCTAAGAACTCTGGGTTCCCCGGGCTGTGAGCGATGTTAAATGCATAGATGGAGTTGTGTGCCAACCGAAATAATACTTCCCTCTATTGTTCATTAGGATAGCCTTTCTAACCTGCGCTATTCCTTTTAAAATTTTGTTTGTCAAATCTGTATCCTGTATTTGCGACTCCCAGCCCTTAAAAAGGTTGGTTTCCAAGGTCTCTGTGTCTCTCCTGCGTAAACATAGGTAGCTTCTGGATAATAGCCTTTTACTAGGACCGGCTTTAGAAAGTTCTGAGAATTCTAATGTCTCGTCCAAAGATTGTAAATTAGACACGTTGGCCCTGCAGAAGCTTTCTACCTTTTTAAACTGAAAAATTTGATTTTGGCCTAGCTGGAATTTTTCCTCTAACTCCCCCCATTTAAGTAAGGTGCCCTCCGTTGTAGACAGAATATCACCCAGCTTCAGTTTCCCTTTTTGCTTGTACACTGCAAAGTATTTATTTTCTCTCCCTGGTTTGAAAGATAGTGTGTCCCATAGCGGCAAACAATGTGAAATATACATTGGTCTGTGATATAATTTCCTAATGTGGCGCCATGTAGCCAATGTGTCCCTCAAAACCAAGCTCTGCTTTGTGTGTGTGGTTTGCCACTTCAACGGTGTGTGAAGAAGTGAGATCAGGTTTTCAGGAGCTGCTAATTGTGACTCCAGTCCTGTGTTGGAAAAAAAACTGGTTCCTTCTAGCCAATCCTTGACATGTCTCCACATGGCGGCTAAGTTATACAGCCTAATATTGGGGATTTGCGCTCCCCCTTGAGTTCTTCCCATCGTTAGTTGCTTGTAGCTAATGCGTGGTCGTCTCCCTTTCCAGACAAATTTTGTGAAAGCGTTTTGCAAGTCTCTCACATCTGTATGCTTGAGCAGTATAGGTATATTTTGTAAGAGGTAGAGTAATCTGGCAAAACTCACCATCTTTATCAGCTGGACTCTACCCATAATTGACAATGGTAAATCCTGCCATCTACCCAACTCCGCCTTGATTTTTGCTATTAAAGAGGGATAGTTCAGCTGATAAATCATTGCTCCCCTGTTCCCTATCTTCACTCCTAAGTAAGTTATATGTTTTGCAACTTCAATCCCCCTCAATCTTTGCCTTAATCTGTCGTGAGGACCCAGTGGTAGTAACTGGCACTTTTCCCTGTTTATTTTAAACCCTGAGAATTCCCCAAACTTCTCCAACACCCCTATCACTTTTTCGGTTTGTTCCAACGCGTTGTTCAGGAAGATGAGCATATCGTCGGCAAAGCATGTGACTTTGACTTCTACCGACCCTACCTTATCCTTGATAAGGGTACTTTTTAAAGAAAGACCGCCAAAGG
>JAODAL010041119.1:0-36207 GCA_025379985.1 Phyllomedusa bahiana
AAGAGCCAAACTTTTTTATTTTTTACCTAAAGGGCTTTTTTTTTGCGAGACAAAATGTTCTTTCTATGGTTTTTCAAAAACTTTTTTTAAAATGGGCAAAGTAACTGGGGAAAACCCAAAAAGGAAATTCAAGGGGGGAAAAAATTGAAAAAAAAAACATCTTGCCCATGTTTGCGGGATTTTTTTTTTTTTTGGGCATTCCCTCCCGGGTTTAAGATGTTTTCCTGAAATTCTTGGGTTTGATACACTTCCGCAACACCAAACTTTTGGGGGTTTTTATTATGTTATAGTCTGGTTTTAAAAAAATTAAACATTTTCTTTTTTTGAAATTTGCATGGTTTTGCCATTTTCTGCGCCAATAATTTTTTTTGTACTAACCCCCCTACAGACTGAGTGAGGGTTTTTTTTTTTTTGGGTAAGTGTATTTTTTTCTGAGCCGTTTGGGAAATGTTTGAACACTTTTTTATTCCAATTTTTAGAGAACGTGAAATGGCCAAAAAAACACAATTTGTGTTTAATTATGGATTTTTTTTCTCCCCGTGGATAAAAAAAGTTTAGATTTTAATAGACGGGCTTTTTTGGACCGCGATAACAAATATGTGTAATTTTTTTAGGGGATGATTTTGAATTTTTTATTTACACTTTATTTTATTTTTTTTTATTTACATTTAAGGGCTTTGATGAAAACTCCTTGTCTAAAAATCACTTTTTTGCCCCAAGCAACCAATCAGAGCGCCCCTTTCATTTTTATTTGTTTTTCTGGAAAAAAGAGAGGGGCAATTTGATTTGGTTCCCATGGGCAACAAATTTTAGACCATAATTTTAGACCAAGCAGTTTTTTAAACTTTGGCCCCAAGTCCCCCTGGTACTCCACAGGGGCGCAATCTTTTGTACAGCCTGATGCATTCTATTGACAATGCATTAGGGCGTACAAAAGAAGTTTCCAAGGCTTTACGTAGTTTTAAAGGTTCAAGGACCCGTTTTGTCACTGATGTCCTCAGGGGCGCAAAACCCTTTTTTCCATTCTTTAATCCACAGCCATGGCCCCCGGGTCTCGGGGTTAAAAGGGGTTGAGGGGTGACGTAATTAATCCAGTGCCCAAAGGGGGATAAGCAGAAAGTTCCCCCGAATGGTATACAATCTACCCATAGTACCAAAGGGAGGGAGACCCTTCACGTCCGTTCTATACCCGTGCCACTCCTTCTTGTGATAAAAGCTTTAAATTTTTTGCAAATTTTAAATCTTTCTTTTCATCATAATGACTCTTCTCTCCAGACTGTACTTACTCACTTTTTTTCCCCATTCCTCGGGTTCTTCCGCTCTTCACTGCCTTGCTTTTGATAAAAGGGTCACTGGGGGGTTGGGTGCACTTCAAATTTCAAAAGCCATTCGCCAATTGCGGGACTTCCTAATCAACCACTAACGTCCAAATGGCTAAAAAATCAGGAGGCTGTGGTTTAAAAAGTCGGGGCTTGAAATTACCTCCCCAACAGGGGAGGAAGCTCTGTCAGAAAGCTAAAACAATTCCTGGCTTTCTCCCCGACACTGAAAATCGGAACTAAAGGGACAGACCAAAGGATTAACATGGTGTCCGGCTGCCCCTGAGGGGGTGGCCCTGGCCCTGTGGGGCACGTGTTTAATCGGTTTTTCAAACGTTCCTATGCTTCCACCCCCCGCAAGCATTCTAAAAAATGGCCAGGAAACTTTGATGCACTTCAGCCCCTTCCCACAAAAACCAAGCATACCCTCCTTTAGCTGAACAGAAAAAAGAAACTTAACAGAGAAAAACAGAGACCTTTAGATCACTTTAACAAATCACCACAAAAAGGAAAAAATTAATGTTTTTTCCACAGATAGCAATATCCCAACAGACTGAACATGAGATTACAGGGGGGGTAGGGAGAAAAAAACACACCTGGATTTCACACGAATTCCCCCAAAAAAATGGATTTACTCTTGCCACGATTGCAGCTGTTGGATCTGTATTTTGGATTTCAGGCTTGAGGGGAAAATCACAACCTGGATTTGACACAGAATTCCCCCAAAAAATAGATAATTAACTCTTGGCCACAGATTTCGTCTGTGGGATATTGCCTTGTTGGATTTAGGGATGTGTAGGGCGAAATACACAACGGATTTGACACAGAATTCCCCCAACAAACAGTGGATAGATTAACTCTTCGCCACAGATTGCGAGTATCCCCCAGACTGAACATGATGGATTACAGGCGGGTATGGCAGAAATACACACACACTGGATTTCACACAGAATTCCCCCAAAAAATGGATGTTAGCTCTTGGCCACAGATTGCAGTCTGTTGGGATACTGTACTTGATGGATTTCAGGCATGTGTAGGGCAGAAATACACAGACTGGATTTGACACAGAATTCCCCCAAAAAAATAGTAAATTTTTCTCTTGGCCCCCCGATTTCAGTCTGGGGGATATTGCACTTGTTGGGTTTTTAGGCATGTGTAGGGCAGAAAAAAAACACAAAAGGGTTTTCACAAATTCCCAAAAAAGTATAATTAACTCTTCGCCACAATTTCGAAACCCAAAAAAAAAAATTTGGGTTTAGGGAACGAGTGTATATGAACACACCTTTGAAAAATTGGAGTATTTTGCACATAAAAAATCTAGTGCTCTAAAGAAGAGCTTCACAAAACAGAAAAGTGCAAGTAGCAAATTTTTGATGGCTGCCCCTATTTATTGGGCTGTACATCACGAAGCTGGTGGGGTGCTGATTGGTGCAGTCTGACATGTCATTGAGGGGGGGTTCCTTTTTCCTCCCAATTTTTTACCCCATTCACACCTGTGCTCCGGGGCCCTTTTAAGTTTTTCCCGAATCCCCCGAACTTGGCTTCGTTCAAATAAATTTTTCCTGAAATTATAAACAAATTCCGTTTCGTTAGAATCGATTAGCTCATCCCTAATTATTTCATATTCATTATATTACAAAGGCCACACTGTTAGTAGGGGGTGATCCTACCACCTACAGATTGAGCCCTCTTCTAAGTACATAAGTAGAAGTATGCAGGCAGCCCTTCAATTAGGCAGGTTGGTAACCCCCCATTAGGTAGGCAGAGAGGTAGATAGACCCCCCCCCATTAGGTAAGTAGACATCTGTGGGTAGGCAGCCCCCCAGTTAGATAGCTAGCCCCCCATTACGTAGATAAATTTAAACTAGGCAGAGTTTAGTAGGGCCTCTCTCATTAGATAATTAGCTTCCTAATCTGGTAAGCAAGTAGCACCCCTAGAAAGTTATGTTTTTATACTAATTAAAATAAAAAACACCTTTTATTCTTCAGCTGTCCAGTTTTGGTGGTGTGTTGAAGCAACATCATGCTTCCTATGTGAGGATGTTTCTTAGCAGCTTCCACCCTCTCCAGGACATGCAGCAGGCCACCTGGGGATAATTAACAGTAAGGCACAATCCCTGCTGATGGATTGATAACATGATACTCAGCAGTTCTTTGTGCCTGTCACACAGGAAACAGGTCTGTAGCAAGTTCAGTAGATCATGTCATAGCAGCTTTTAAAACCACATCCCTTTGGTCCTGCTTTCAACATGAGCGAGGAATGAGGAGTATACACTGAGACTAAGCTTTGGAGGGAGAAAGAAAGACAGATCACAGCAAAATATTCCATGACTTTAGTAGTTTTGTGGGCAAAGGGAATCAGCTTTAAAACAGATAAAAATGCTGTTCCGTTGCAGAGAAGAAAGTCTACATACAGTGTAGGAAAATCACAAATTACACAGAAAACATCAAAAGGATATTAAATAAGTAATTTGAGGATGTTTTTTGGTTTGTTCACCAAATGACTCCTTTTAAGTATGACAACCTGTGTTCTCTTTTCTAATCAGAATGGTGAGCATGACAGATAATTCCTATTTTATTACAGCCAGGGCAGTATTCAGGACTCATGCTGCCGTAGGCACTTTTCGTGCTTACACCCCCTAATGGTGAGCACAGTTCAGCTGCCATATATTTTTGTCTGTCAGCCAAAGCCTGGTTAGTCCCACAGGCAGGGCTATATTTCTCCCTAGACTACTGTTGAAGGGGAGTAGAGAGATGGTGGAGGGGGTGTTAGGAGAGTGAGGTTGGGAGGGTAGCTGGGGATTTTTAAGGTTGCAGGTGTGTTGATCAGGCTCTTTGAGGTATCAGGTGTGGGTTATGGGGATTTGTATTTTATTAATGTGTTGGCGCTAGACCACACAACACAATTGTTGGGGGTGAGGAGGGCAGGAGAGGGAGTGCAAGCCACAACCTAACATCAAAACAATATACAACTGCCCCCAATCCCTATGATCCAGCACACCCCCACCTTTTACTTCACAAGCACTCTTAACCCAGATAGATGGGGGTTTTATATTGTGTTGGTGCTAGGCCACACAACAACATTTTAAAAGGGGGGCAGGAGAGGGGGTAGAGGCCTCAGCTCATGGGCACAGTTCTATGCTGTCATGATTTAGTTGTGTTTCTGTTTTGTTACAGGTTTTCCCGTTGGACTAGGTCAGATTAGCGTTTGATCCATTTTTTTTTATTTTTTATAAAATGAGGGCTAGTTTCAGTGTCGGTCTCCATTACTATCCCTAGGGCTTGGTGTCGGTCAGCAGGATTTTTTTGTATCCCAAATACTGATGTAACATCTTACTTAAACTCAGAAACCTAACGCCAGAGGTTCTGGGAAGACCAGGTTACCACAGTTGGACTCTCTAAGGGATGGTTCCCCTTCGGGCAGTGCTGGGGTTTTTTTCTGGTGGAAACCCCAAAATCCTGAAACTTCCCTCTTGATAGTACAACGCAGCTGCTAGTTTTCCCTTTGGGCTGTTATGAAGAGGGGGGGAACCCAAAAATTTTTTTTAAATTTTTTTCCCCTTAAAACCTTTAAAAAAAACCCCCTATAATTAAATTTTTAGCCCGTTTGTGGTACCTGTTGGGATACTAAAAAAATGTATCCCAAAAGATACTGCGAGAGACCATTAAAAAATATAGGGGCGACTGTGGTCCTAATGGGTCTGCGTTTGCCCTATTTAATGAACTTGCACAGTTTCTGCGTCAGTCAACCACAATTCTATGTCCGGTGAAGAAACTGTACATGTTCAGTAAATAGGGAAAACGTAGACCCATTAGACAACAGTTACCCTATAGAAGTCAATGGCCGCTCACAGTATCTTTTAGAATACATTTTTAAATTATCTCAACAGATAACACAAACGGACTGAAAATGGAATGAGAATGGGTTCTTTTAGAGCTGAAAAAAGAAAAAACTACTAAGGGTTCCCCTCTCTTTCATAGCCAGACAAGGTAAAACCAGCTGCAGCCTGAAACTATCAGGATGAGAAGTTTCATGGATTTTCTGGCTCTTCTATCCTAAAAATACCAGCCTCAGTTTTCCCCCAAACAACATCATATTAAAATCACTTTTTAATGGTAACCATCCTCTTTCCAACACCCTTGGTGCATTGAGTACTGTGGTAATAGTGAGGGGGTTAGTGTCAGCCTTGGAGTGACAAAAGAAAACCCTGCTGACACCAAGCTCCAGAGATAGTGATGGAGAGGCATCTGTCAGACACCTCCATTACTAACACTGTAAAAAAATGTTAAAAAAACCCTCCCCCAAAAAAACCCACTTTATTTAAAAAACACCCCAATTCATTGTGATCTACATACCAAAAAAAATTCAGACGTAGCCCAAGGGGAAGTTGTAAAAAAAAAAAAAATCACTACAAAAAACATGCAGCATGAAACCCTATCCTTGCACCCCCTAAAGATATGATAAAGCAAAATCCAGGGGGTCCCGGGGACATAGTTCGACCCACAATATGATTCGGGGGAAAAAGGCCGTAGAACAATCCCTGGGGTTTCCAACCCCCCAGGACTGTGCCCATGAGCTGCGGCATATACCCTTTTAACTGACCCCCTTTTGGAATTTTGTTTTTTTGTGCGGCCAACCCAACCCACCCCCACCAGTTACTTCACAAACCCCCCAGGCCCTACAAACCAACCCACCCCACCCAAACCAAACCCACCCACACCTGTAAGTAAGGGTGGGTTCAACAACAAAATGCATATTTTTGGTGGTTAAAAATCAGTAAACCTTTTAAAAAGGTACCTCGCAATACCCGATGCCTGGACACCCCCCTTTTTTTTTTTTTTTTTTTTAGGGGTTAATATAGAAGACTTACCCCAGCCTTTTGCCCCATAAATTAAGAAAATAAACCCGGAATAGAGGAAAAACAAGCCCACAGGGGCTACGTATTCTTGTTCCCCCCTAGGGGGAGTTGTCACGGAATCTGCCAGGGTACCTTTAATTACAGTACACTAACAGATAACATGAATGTATGTATTAATGTCATTTGAACCCACCCTTAGTAACAGGTGGGGGTGGATTGATTTGTGGAGTTCTGGAGGCTTGTGAGGTAACAGGTAGGTAGGTTTATGTATGGTTTGGGGGGGCATATTGGTTCACAAGTGGAGGTGGGTGGGTTTAGGTGAGATGTGGGGGGCTTGTGTTACCCCACAAGCTGTCCAAATCCCACATAAACCAACCCATCCCAACCTGTTACCCCAAAGAACCCTCATAACCCACCAGTCACCCTAGAAAAACCCAACCAAACCTCCCTACCCCCTTCTTAACCACCCTCCTTTCTCTACTCCCCCCAAACACCTCTTTCTAACACCCTCCCATCTCTCTACCCCCCCACCCACTCCCTTCCTAACACAACCCCCATCTCTACTACCCCACTTCCCCCTTACAACACCCCCACCAACTCCCTTTCCCTCCTTTCAAATCACTTATTGTATCTGAAGAGCGGGAATCCAGATAGTTTCTACATAACAGTGCATACAATGCATAACAAATACAGTTTTATCACATCCAGTCAAAGACACAGAGAGAAGGATATATTTCTAGAATAGCAAGGTAGTCCCAGTTTACTGTATTTTAATAGTATTCATACAGTAGTTTGTAATAATAGGTACCAAATTATTTTTATTGATTATTAGAAAGAGTTAAAAACCCTGAAAACAGGCTACAATATAAGATTTTTAAAACACATAGGATGGCATGTATGAACAGGGCTGCGCCAGATATCTGGTGTCTTTTCAGCCCGAAATCAGGCGCAGCCCTGTTCACTACATGTTTAAATGTAGAGGCGGGGCGCACTAGAACCGTAGCAAAGCTATTAATTTATAGCTTCACTACGGCATCTCGAGGTGCATTACTGCTGGAACAGATATACCACTTTCAAAGTGGTATACCTAAGCCAGAAGTGTCGTACAAGATCAAGAATGTTCTTGATTTATGACCAACTGCAGAGCGAGTTCATAGATCAGGCGCATTCTATGCCACTTTAAAGTGCATGAAATTTGGTATTTACACACCAAATTTCATATATGCCGTCCATAATCTACTAAAAATTACAGGACTATAATTTATATATTCTTATCAGAAATATGTTTGTAGTTTTCTCATACTTAGATATAAAGAAAGTTTGTTATTTTTATCACTTTGTAGTTGGGGTATGGGAAAAATTAGTTGTTAAATGAATGTTAGAAGTTGTTTGTATAATGGCAGACAAAAGCTTGGTGGTTATTTTTTCTGAAACAATACAAATAATACAGTGGTATACGGGATAAAACAGCATTAACCTTAAACTTAGGCTCCACCAACTTTCTGGTCTCTGTTACTTTACACAGGTCAACACCTTTTTGGCAGCTACAGCCAAATTGTATATTTAGCATCCACTCCTTTCTATCAGACCCTTCCTTCAAGGGCACTGACACAAACTTATGGTGACATGTATGAACATTGGCGTGGACAGGTCAGTTCTAAATCGCTATAAGGCAGTGTAGAATGCGCCAGAATGTTTGAACCTGTTTTTCTGCAGGTCATACATACAGGTGCAGTGTAGTTGCCACATAACGACAAGTCTGGCTCAGGCAGACTTGGTCTGGCTCATCCTAAGCTTGTGTTATGGTGTTCTAACTGTTCTGTGTCTAGATTTGGTGTCAAAGAATCATAAATGTGTCTACTTCTATGAATGTGGTGCGGCACGCCCCAGAACGGCCCAAATCTTTGGTGCATTAAAAAGTGTCTTTTGCACATTACAAAGGCACTTATCGCGCCAAAGTGCTCATACATTCTTTTTGGCTCAAAGTACACCAGAAAACTGGCGCAGCCCTGTTCATACATGTTGCCCTTAGTTTTCCATCAATTTAGTGCCCAATAGACACTTTCTTATTACTAGTGCCATTAGGCTCCACTAAAAACCACCTTAAATTCACTTCCCACAACAACTAAGGAATAGACTATTTCCCTTCCCTCAAAGTTTCTGGGACTGTCTGTATACCGTGTACTTGCCTGTCTAATAGCAAGCAAAGTCCTTTGAAATGTGACACTATATCTATCTATATCAGTCAATGACTCCATGCTACCCCAATCCCACAAGCCTGCTAGTTGTTATAACTTTTGACTGTGTCCTCCACTAATCTTCCAAACTTACCACATCGAGCCATCTAATATTTCACTGGACATCTTTCACTTAAAAAAATATTTCTTGAATCTGTTCATTTCTTGACTTTGACTCTGAAAGAAATGCTAATTCATGCCCTCCATGTTTCTCATATAGACTACTGCAACATTCTTATATGTGGCCTCTCATCTAATGCTTTCACTCTCCTTCAACCCATCTTCAATTTTTTTGCCTGGGTAATTCACCTCCATTCTTGTTACTTCTCTTATCTCAACCCCTCCACTTGCAACCAATTGACCAGGGAATTCAGTTTAAACTTTTATTTATGACATACAAGACTCTACATGACCTGTCCCTCTATACATATCTGTGCTTATGTCCTTACATAATCTCCAATGCATACAAGAGCTCCTTTTCTGCTTTCTTTTTGTGAACTCCTAACAAAAATGCCTCCAAGATTTCTCCAGTACATCCATAGTCTAGAACTCACTACCCCAATATATCGAACTGTCTTCTATCTTAGAAACACTATCACTAGAGATGGGCGAATTGATTCTAACGAAGTGGAATTCATTTAGAAATTTTCAGGAAAACTTCGGTTCGGTAACGAAGTCGAACTTTGGGGGAGGTACTTGGCCGTGAACGAAGGTGTGCTTTTGATTGATTAAAAATGGCTTCGCGAGGAAATGGCGCTACATTGGGGCCAAAGCACTGGGAGGAAAGAAGGGGGGGCATAGCCTGCATGACATGTGCAGAGTGAAAGCCTATCAGAGACCGGCCTGGAGTTTCTGGTGTGACGTCACAGCACTAATATAAATGCCGGGCGTGAGCCTGGGAGCTCACCCACTCACTCTCACTTGTGCTATCAGGGAAGGTGCTGCCGCGGTGATAGCTCTTACTTGAAGAATTGATTTTTATATAGCGATTTCTGTGGGGTTGTCTAGCTTGTGTCTCAGAGACTGTTCTCTTAATGTTCTATTTCTTTTTTTTTTATTTTTTGGGGGTTATTTGGATCTGAAAATACTGTGTGCGTCCACTGCAGCTCAATATACATTCAATCATCCAAGTGGGATCTAAGCCAGTTCATGTTGTATTCAATTAAAGAAAAACAGCGTTTTCACAATACATAATACCAACTTTACTTTTTGGCGCTGACTCAATTCTATTTGCGCAATTTACAATCCAGTGTTATTTAAGCGTGTTTTGCTGGTGTGCTGACCCCAAGAAACCGTCTTTTTCAACGCCAAAATATATTAAATTTTCCTGTAGGCTAATTTCCACAAGCAAAGGTTAGTCTACAACGGTATCTTCTTGTTGTGTGGATAGAAAACACGCAATTTGTAACATCGTCAAAAGTACTATTTTGTGCGGCTCCAAATTCTTTGGCGCAATTTACATCCACGGGGTTAATTAAAAGTTGTTTTGCCTGGTGGGCTGAAAAAAATAAACCGTTCTTTTTCTCACGCCAAAATATATAAACATTTCCAGTAGCCTAATTCACAAGCAAAGGTTAATTACAAACTGTATTTTCTTGTTGTGTGGCGTAGATAACACGCCAATTGAAACACTCTACAAAGCTACTATTTTGTCGCGGCTCAATTCTTCTGGCGCTAATTTACATCCAGGGGTTAATTTATGCGTTGTTTTGCTGGTGTGATGACCCCCAAGAAACCGTCTTTTTTTCAACCGTCAAAAATATATAAATTTTTCCTGTTGCCTAATTCAAAGCAAAGGTCTAATTACAACTGTATCTACTTGTTTGTGGCGTAGAAAACACGCATATTGTAACACGCTACAAAGCTACTTATTTTGTGCGGCTAAATTTTTGGCGCTATTTTCAGCCTAGGGGTTAAATTAAGCGTTGTTTTGCTGGTGTGCTGACCCCATGTATCCGACTTGTCATCGCCAAAAATATTATAATTTTTCATGTAGCCTAATTCACAAGCATAGGTTAATTACAAATGTATCTCTTGTTTGTGTTGGAGTAGAACAACACGCATTTGTAACACGCTACAAGATAATATTTTGTGCGGTCTCCATTCTTTGGCGCAATTTACATCCCAGGGTTAAATATGCGTTGTTTTGCTGGTGTGCTGACAAAAATAAAAACGTTCTTTTTCAACGCCAAAATTTTAATATTTTTTCCTGATGTAGCCTAAAGAGAGTAACGACACATACACAAACTAGCACAAAGGTTAATTACAACGGTTATCTCTTGTCTGTTTGGCGTAGAAAAACACGCAATTTGTAACAGCCTAAATGCTACTATTTTGTGCGGAACTCAATTCTATTGCGCCAATTTACATCCTGGGGTAAATTTTGCGTTGTTTTGTGGTGGCTGACAAAAAATTTAAACAGTCCTTTTTCAACGCCAAAAGTTATATAATTTTTCCTGTAGCCTAATTAAAAAGCAAGGTTAATTAAATGTATCTCTTGTTGCGTGTGGCGTCGAAAGCACGACAATTGTAACACCTACAAAGTACTATATTTGTGCGGCTCAATTTCTTTGGCGCAATTTACATCCAGGGGTTTAATGAACAGTTGTTTTTGCTGGTTAGATGTGTGACAAAATAAACCGTCTTTTTCAAACGCAACAAAATATATACATTTTTCCTGTAGCCTTATTCATGTCCGAAGGTTAATTAAGCTGTTTGTGCTTTTTACATTTAGTTAAAACACACTGTTTTTTTAAACGTCACATAAAGTAAATTTTTCCTGGCCAATTTGTGGAGCGACAATTTATATCCAAGGGTACCAAGCTTGGTACTGGGTTCATTTGGAGTTCATGAACAGGGTTGTATTGTATCTCATATACAGATATCATTCTTCAAACAGTGTCTGTACATTTTAGCAAACAAACAGTATGTTCAGACAGAGCGGTTGCAGGATCTGCACCTGCGAGTAGTGGCAGCTAGCACAAACATTCCTGGGAACAGGCCCAGGTCTGCAGCACAGCAAGGGGACGTCGAAGCAGTGGTCAATCGGGTAATAAGGCCACAATTGCCGCTGTATCTTGCGGCCGTGTGTTGTTCAGCAACCCAAGGGTTCTTGATTTGGGTTGACTAGGTTAATCCTCTATTCCTCCCAGATGACATCTGACAAACCCCAGCCAAGAGTCGGAAGGTGAACCTCAGACACAACCTTAGTTGGCATGGGCCAGGGAGGGGGTCAGGGCCCTCACCTGTCCTCAGCCCGCCTCTGTCCCATCCCGGTTCCCTCCAGCCAGAGAATCTCACTATGTGGTCTGGGCTCTGCGGCTACTATTTACTAGCGTGGCATGAACATTTGAGGGAGGGCAGTCAGCAGCTTACTTGGCAAGCGAGAAATGGGGCCAATATCGCCCCTGCTTCTTGGCCAGTAGTCGGCAAAATTATAGATGTGCGAGACGTGGATGGGAGGTCATGGTTGTGAGAGGTTCAGCCTCAGCATACCAAGCACCGGTGATGAGGACAGACAGTTGGGACGATTGTGGAAAACCAATAGATGAGATGTAGCGACCGCACTTGGGAGCGGGGTGAGGCAAGGGCTTCATCCATCGTCAGGAGAAGAGGGCGTCAGCTTGCGCGTAAGGCAGCCCAGCGCAGCCAGCAAGTTCGGTCGTGTGGCCGTGACCGTCAGCAGTATAGCAGCAGTGTGAGGTCGGGGAAGCCAAGCCCGGCCACGGCGTGTATAAAAAAACCGCTTCGCAGGTCCAAGAATGTAGCGGGCACTGGGGCTCAGCGACCGATGGCAGCGGCGGGCAGTACAGTCACTACAATGCGGAAGGTTGGCGGCTTAAATCCGAGAATCGGCGGTGTGGCAGAGTTCTTGGCTAGACACCGGAGGAGGGCCGAATATGGGTATATTGTAGGGGGGAATCTTGTGTGGCTAGAAAGTGAAGCGTGGCCAGAGGAGCTAACGTTCAGGCAACCACGGCCTGCGCTCAAACAAGTCTGGGTCACCCATCCGGTGGCCCTGGCCGAGAAACGTTGGCTCAGTATGGTGGTGGTCCATTCCTGCCGCCGCAGCAACAGCGAGCAGCACCCAGTGGCACCAGCCATGCCATTTGCAGCCAGTCATAGGCTCCACCACCTCTGCAGTAGGGAGCTGTGTTCCTTGAATCATCTCACGGTCCAGACTGCTTCCTGCTACTCGCCTAATCATGGTGCCAGCTGTCGTTCAGCGAGGCGATTGCAAAGAGACTACAGTATGCGTCAAAACCATCCTAAGGTCAGCAGCTGACCGTTGCTCATGTACCAAGTTGTTAGTATTGCGTCCCTCCCTTTCCTAATGGTGGACTCTGCACCATTCAGAGAAAATACATGGCTTGTGCCCGAGTCAGAGATTGGAGAGTTCCAAGCCGTAATTTCTTTTTCAAACTAGGAGTTACCAGCACTCTTTAAATTTGTAGAACAAGAAGGTGGGTCAGTCCTTGAGCTTATCGGTTTGTTCCATGGGTGCACGGCAGCGCGGGACTTCTGGATGCTGTAAATACCGGTTCAGGGATAGAGTACATGTCCTTTACGGCCCACTCGTGTGAATGTGCTTCCAGCCCAGGCACACCCAACAACATGGACTGGAGACGCCGCTTTCTCCTCCACGGTTGTCAAACTGCTGCACTGACGCCAATGTCCGCCTCTCTACTTCCACTCACCACCACCATCTCAGCCTTCCACAAGTACTGCTCCTCATACCACATGGTAGGGCACAGCAGGTTCGTCACGAAGTTTCTACACCTGGATTGCTCGCGCGAACGAGTCACACAGGGGAGGAACTGCTCTCGTCATGAAGCAAGGAAAATCGATGTGTGGCTTAGTCCCGCGGCCATCTGAAAATCGCGAATACCATAGGGTGACAGCACAATGGGAGGAACATGGTGTTCCGCGCTGCACGAGGAGGGTTGGTCATGCGCCCTGCATGGTTGCACATGTTCAATCTGGTATGTGAAATAGGTTCATGAAGTCTTCCACTGATCTTCAGACATTCTTGAAAATGGCCAGGAAGGAAAACTGTGCATGCACTTTATCCATTGTACAAAACGCCAGGGAACACCCTCCAATGGAGTTTGCAGCGGCAAGAAACGGCCTCCCCCAACACACTCTGTTATGCGGGATGTTTCCACCAGCTGGAATTCCAGGCCATGCACTATGTTGTGGACCGACTGTATGAACAGAGGAAAAGGCATTAAACGATTTTTTGATGATCCAGGCAGACTGAAGTAGTACTCCCCTGTTTGTAACTTTGATGTCAGCTCAGTGGCAGCTCATGGTGACCCTGCCGTTTGTTGAGGCCATTCCAGATGAGGCGACGTTATTTGTCAGTCGTCAGGATTCGGGATGAAATAACGTCATTCCACTGCTTCATGTCCTAGGAAAGATGCTGGAAAAATCTGTCTGGGCCAGGGGAATGGAGACGTGGCGACTACATCTCGTGGCCACATGAGGTCCATGTGGGGGACTGAAATGAGAGGAGGAGGAAATTGCGAGCAGAAGCATTTGTTGGTGTGAAATGAGTGGATTTTCTACCCAGGTGACAAGAAGAGGAGGGAGCTGGGAGCAGGCTGGAGGAGGGTTGGATGGCAGATGAGGAAGATGAGGCAGATGAAACGCCCACAAGCACCGTGGCTGTATACAGTGGAATGGAGGCAGGAGGACCCTCGGAGTCACTGTGCAGAAGGCCCGCAGGGCATGCTTATTTGCCTGGCTAGTGACAATAGCCGAATAGTCAGCATCCGGCAGAGGGGATGACTTCTGGCTCTCCACATATTGGACCATCGCTTACGGTCCAAATGGGAGCCTTGTTTCCCTAGTCTTATTGACAAGTTGAAAAGACAAACTCAAAATACTACTAGGGAAAAACCTCCGTAATCAGTTGTCCGCTGCCTATGTGCGGCATCGTTCCCTCTTGACAGGTTTCTGGACGGGGGGTTTCCCTCAGCTGCTCACGTACTACGCAGCGGCTGTCTGGGGGAAGGTGGGGAGGTAAAATAAGGAGCAGTCCAGCTCCGATCAGTAGTAACCTAAGTCTGGGAGTCACTGCATGGAGCTGCTTCCTTCACCCGCCTAGTGAGGAGGGCAGTGCCCAGCAGCAGAGGACCTGGACGCAGTCACTGAAACCAACAGGTTGTGGCCTTATTTTGGACAGCACTCTGCCACCTCAGTTAGAAGATCCGCTGGACTATGGGCACCACTGGGATGTGTTGCCGCAACTTGCCGAGTTTGCAGTGGAGAAAGATGTCTGCGCGGGCCTGTTAGTGTGGCATCAGAGCGGGTGTTCAGTGCGGCGGGGGCCATCGTTACCCCAAGGAGAATCCGCCTGCTTGTCATCGGGAAATGTTGGAACGATGACCTTGTACAAGATGAATTCAGGGTGGACTCGGCCAGGATTTTCCACACACCAAATGCCTTTAGGCGTCCAGATCTGGGTTCAAACTACCTGCCTCAGCCACTATTCTGGATGCCGCACACCCGAACTATGATGCCAACATTGCTGCCAGTTTCTCCAATCTGCCTACCACCATCTTTACCAGGGACTGGGTTCGATTGCACCACCACCTCAACATCTGTAATTGTGCCACCTCTATGACTCATGCTGCTGTTTGCTGTTGCCGTGACATCCACACTGTTGTCATTGTGCCACTGTCTGACTCATGCTGCCTGCTGTATCTGCTGCCATATCCTCCACACGTGTCATTGTGCCACTGCCTGACCTCATGCTGCTGCCGCCGTGACTACGATCTCAGTCATTGTGACCACTCTGTGGATTCCTCTGTTTTGCCACCTCCAGAATGTCATTGTGCCACTCTCTGATCCTCGATGCTGCTGCTGTGACTCCTGCCGTGCCTCCCACACTGTGTTCATTGTGCCTGATCTTCATGCTGCTGCTTTCGTGACCTCCACCTCTGTTTGTGGGGATTGTGCCACTCTGTGGCCTATTACTGTTTTGCGCCTCGGAAAAGTCAATCGTGCCACTTGGCCTGATATCATGCTGCTGGCCTGTCGTGGACTCCACACTGTGTGATTGTGCCACCTGTGGCCTATACTGTTTTGCCGCCTCCAGAATGTCATTGTGGCCACTGCTGATCTCATGCTGCTGCTGTCGTGACTCCACCACTGTTGTCATTGTGCCACTCTGTGACGGCCTAATACTGTTTTGCGACTCCAGAATGTCATTGTGCACTGCCTGACCTCATTACTGCTGCCGACCGTAGACATCCGCTCTCAGGTCATTGTGCCCACTCTGTGGCTTCATAGTGTTTTGCCACCTTCCTGAATGTCATTGTGCCAATGCCGACCTCATGCTGCTTGTGGCTGCCGCCGTCACCTCCCACACTGTCACTAATGTTGCCACATGAGCTCTCAGTTCGTTTTTTTCCAGCTTTCGCTGGCATGGACTTTTTCAGGTTACATTACCGGCTCAGTTTTTTGGTCAGTTTTGCCCTCTTAAGTGGCCTAGGGAATTTTTATAGTGAAGCGATTCTAGAGCAGGCGGCAGTCATTGGTGTCATACTAAAACACAAATTGTATGAAGACCAAACCAAGTCCCTCTGCAATTTAAGCATGGCAAAACGTTCTACCCCCCCTGCAGGCTTGTGCAGCCTGGAAATAGCTGTTTTTAACGCGATTCGTCCCGAAGTAAATTTGGACCAAATTTTATTTTTGTGGGGAAAAAATTTCCCGGCGAAGTAAACGAATCGAATTTTTGAGAAATTCCCCCCATCTCTAACTACACCAAAATCAACTGGCCCCAGCTTACTGCTTGCAGGACGTTCCAATCGGACCATACCCAGGCCCTTAAAAATTTGGGGGTCGTTTCCCAAAATTTGGGGGGGTTCACCGGTTTGCCCGGTATTCCAAATTACGATGGGGGAAAACATTATTTGGCCGATTAAAAAACTGAGTCAGCGCAGAGTTCTGGATCAAATTCCGTTCATTTTCCAGCAATTTGAAAAAGCAAGCTTTACACACATATTTGTATAAACTGCAATAAAGATAAACGCAGCGCAGTACAGGAGAGGGAAGGATGATGCCATATTTGGGCAGTGTTAAGTAAATTTTTTGGTCCACGTTGTCTTGGGGAAAAAGTCTCGGGGATTGCTTTACCCAAAAAACTTCGTGATTTTCCTTTTGAAAGAAACTTCAGGAAAGGGGAAAATAGCTGGAGGTACATCTTTGAGGAAACAGAAAAAACAAGTGGTCACATCCTGAGCCATCTTAGCTTTTAAAATTGCTGCATCTTTTTCCCACAAAAGGATTCCTCAGCTGAAATGCCTTATAAAGGGGAAAAGCTTGGGATTTCATAATTTATACATATAACACAATATTGATTCAAATCTCTTTACCTTCACACAACCTAGGCCACATTTACAGGTCCTACTTTTCAGGCTACTTTCCAAATCTGTTGTACAACTAATTCCCAATGTAGCTTTCCATTGACTCACCAGAACTAGAAATTCCCTCTCAAAATGGACTGAATTACAGCCTTTCCATTTTTCAGCACCCCACCAGACACCTTCTAAAAGTTACCCATAATATGCTGACTGTGGCCAACAGCCTTAGTGGGCCTTCCAAAACCAACTGCTCACAAGTTGATGATGAACTTAGCCTACACCAGTGCCAGCTCACACAGCATGCTGAAAGCCAATTACTTCCATGGCCAGTCTTATCTAGTCACAGATAGTAGAAGTTGACAGTTCCCTAGATCACCCTCCATTCCTCCAGGCACTTTTGGCAAAGCAGTCCCACTGCTTCTCCTATGTAAATAAATACAAAAAAAATAAAAAAAATAGCAGAATAGTTTTTTCATCTCAACTTCCATAAAAAAGAATAAATATTAAACTTATCCCAAACAGATTAATTTTAATGTGAGTATCAAGTGGGCAAAGAATAACAGGCTTAAAATAACTGAGAAAGGACACACATACAGTTTATTAACATAATGATAGCTACAACTCTTGGTTCTGTATCTACAAAAAGTGAACAATGGCTCCCCTGAGCACCTAGAGCTCAGAAACCTATTGCATCAACAAACGTGTAGGAGAGACCCAGGACCAGATTTTGGTTGAGACATGATAGACTCTGATAGAGAGCATGCCCAGAAGGATTCAGTAAATGTTGAAAGCCATAGGTGGATTAACAAAATAATAAAAAATAAAATTAAATTTTTTATGAGAAAAAAGTAACAATGCAGTTACTTGACAAAAATCTGCATAACTAAGCATATACTAATTAGTTGCAAGTCAAATTTATGTATAAGGTAGTCAAGATGATTGTCTATACAATTATGGTAGTCTCATGTTTAAAGAGAACCTGTCACAGTTTTTGCCCCCCTTGCTGAGGACAGAACAAGGTAGTGTCAGACCTGCTGTTTCCAGTGCTGTGTCCCTGTTACTTTGAATAGGTAGAAACATGTGAATAACTGTCAGTGGGTGGAGCTAGCCTTTGGTGGGCGGAGCTAACACCTACTCATAAATTTAAGATTTGGGGGTTTTAAAAGCTCTAAAACTGCTGCATCTTACAGAATAAGGGCACAGTGCTGAGAACACCAGGTCTGACACTAGCTTGTGCTGCCCTCAGCAAAGGGGGCACAACCTATGTGACAGGTTCCCTTTAAAGCTGTAGTGGATGGTGAGATATGGAACCTTAAAGTCAAAAGTTTAAAACATTGTTACCATTTTGCTTGTCTACCAGTTAGCACACAAAAAATATTACCAGAAACTAAATAACACATATAATAAACTTGTAGCAAATAATTGTTGGTAAGGAAGTATGTTACACTTGGGACATATATAAATAATAAAAAGTTATATAAAAATTACTAAAAAATAGAATGTTGACTGGTATCCATATTAATTGAGTAAAATCCCCGGTGACAGATATCTGTAAGAAAATTACTATTAATCTACTCCCTAATCTTATCTAGTCTACTATCATTACTAATCTATTTCATAGGCATTCGGTATCCTGAAGATTAGATCAATCAATATCAAAGTGACAAAGGTCTGGTCTGTCTTTGCATATAGTTAGTAGTTTTGAAATCCACATTCAGCCCATACAGCTTCAGAGATCCTAATTTAAATCCAAATAAGTTCCCTTTTTAACAACAGTAGATACACAACCACACCTTATTTAGAGGTGGAATATGGTTAATTATCATGAACTTTAAATCCTATTTAGCATATCCTGCATCAGAGAAAGCTATTTCTGATTCAAATTAGTCCTGTCTTCTTTTATAGAGGGTGTTTAATCTTCATACTGCATGTGGTCTCATTTACGTATGACAAAGTAGATGGGCAGCAAAGTGTGTAAACCACTCATTCAGAAGCACAGGTTAAGTGACGTTTGATATTATGTCTAACATTTGTGTTGGGATGTAAAGAAAAACTCCACTTATGCAATAATTTACAAACAGTAGAGTTTAATAAATAACCATATAACCAAATAAATTTTTTCCCAAGTCACTGAGGATTGACCTATGTCAAATTATTTCTCTGATGAAAGGCATACTGAATTGGAATTCTTGATAGTTGATCATATTCCACCTTAAAAAGGGTGGTAATAGAATTACATTTTTACTTATTTTAATTTTATTTTAAAGGGAACTTAGATAAATTTATATATTGACAGCCCTGAAGCTAGATAGACTGAATTCGGATTTCAAAATGACATAGCATGCATAGATGAGACCTAACCCTTGTCACCAGAATATGGATTGATGTTGCTTGTCATGAGAGGAATGTTCGTAAATGTATTCTCTTTTTTATGTTTTCACAGATATCTATAATGGGAATTTAACCTGATTTAGCTGGTTATCAGTCAACATTTTATTTTTTAATTGAATTTGTTGTGCATTTTTATTTTTTTATTCTTATTTCTGGATATATAATAATAATAATAATCTTTATTTATATAGCGCCAACATATTCCGCAGCACTTTACAATATAGAGGGTATAAGAACAAACAAAACCAGAATTACATTATAAAAAACTACGACAAATGAGAATGAGGTGTGAGGGCCCTGCTCGCAAGAGCTTACAATCTATTAGGGTGTATGGTGAAACAAAGGGTGACAAGTGCTTGGTTTACAATGGTCCCGCCATGTTACATAAATATGGGTAGTATATACATAAAAAGTGGATGAACCTGCCTCCCAACCATACATCTTATACAGATAAGTGCCTGGGGGTGCCAAAGTGCAGGAAGTGAAAGAATATGTGAAAGAATTTGGGCTTAACAATTAGGGACTTGATATTTTTGTCTAAGAAGGTGAGTTTTCAGAGCGCCCCTTAAAACTGTAAGGGTTGTGAGTGTGCCTGATCACATGGGGTTTAAAATGTTCCAGAGAACTGGTGCAATACGTGCAAAATCTTGGAGACGGGCATGGGAGGTTCGGATGAGTGAGATGTTTTAGTTTTAGATCAGTAGCAGAGCGGATGAGAGCGGGTAGGGTGGTGACAGAGATGAGGGAGGAGATGTATGGGGGTGCGCACTGTGAGAGCCTTATGTGTGAGTGATGAGTTTTATGTTGTATTCTGTACTAAATAGGCAGCCAGTGCAGAGACTGACACAGGGTAGAGGCATCAGTATACCGGCTGGAAAGAAAAACAAGCCTGGCTGCTGCATTCAGGACAGATTTGATATGGGAGAGTTTACAGAGAGGAAGAACAACAAGTAGGGAGTTACAGTAGTCAAGACGAGAATGAATAAGAGCAACAATGAGAGTTTGAGTTGTTTCCACAATGAGAAACGGACAGATTCTGGAGATGTTCTTGAGGTGCAGGTGACAGGAGCGGGCAAGAGATTGGATATAGGGGGTGAAGGTCAGATCAGAATCTAATATAACCCCCAGACATCGGGCCTGCTGCCTAGGAGTTATGGTGGTGCCACACACTGAGAGAGAAATAGCAGAGTGAGGTCGGTTAGTAGACGGTGAGATGACTAGAAGTTCCGTTTTAGTGAGATTTGTGTTACATCTTAGATGTAACACACATGTTCATCAACAAGTAAAGGGGTTGTCCCACCATAGACATTGATGGCATATTGATAGGATATGCTATCAAGGTCTGATAGGTGCAAGACTCACACCTATCTGGAGAACAAGCCCCGAAACCTCTCAGTTTTGAATGGAGAGGTAGTCGGGACTCTCCCATTAAAATGAATGGGAGCTCTGAGGACAGCCGAACATGCCAGCTTATTTATACAGCAGCAAAAATGCAAAAGATATAATTACAGACAAATCCAAACATTATATAGTAAGAGAGCTATTATTAACAGATAAGAGGTGTTAGGGCCCTGCTCCCAAGAGCTTACAATCTATTTAGACACAGTGGTGAGACAAAAGGTGAGAAGTGCTTAGTTTAGACAATGGTCCAGCTATTTTTTAAAAATATAGGTTAGCACACATAAAAGTGGTTGATCCTGCCACCAAGACAGTACATCTATAAATATAGGTACCTTAAAACTATGAGTGTTATAAGTTAATCTGATCATTAACGGGGTAGCGCATTCCAGAGAACGGAAGCAGCACGTGTGACAACAGCAGTGGGAAGTTAAAATGATTGAGTCATCTAAAATCATTGGCAGAACATAGAGTTCCTTTAGGCAGGTAGACAGAGATAAGGTAGGAAATGTAGGCAGGTACAGCACTTAGGAGAGCGTTATGGGTGAGAGTGATTAGTTTAAATTGTATTCTGCACTGAATGGGCAACCAATGCAATGATTGACCAAAGGTAGAGACATCGCTGTAGCAACTGGTAACAAAGATAAACCTGGCTGCTGCATTTAGGATGGATAGAAGAGGGGAGGGTTTAAAGAATGGGAGACCGATAAGCAAAAAATAACAGTAGTCAAGAAGAGAATGTATAAGAGCAAGGGAAGGGACTGAATATAGGGAGAAAAGGACAACTTTAACTTCACATCCCATAACACATAAAAATGGGGCCGGGGTCCGATGTCTATTGTCCTCCATTTTTGGATATGGAACCGAGAGTTGAAGCTATCATTATACCAAAAAAACTGTATGTGGGTCCTTTGTCAGTTATTCTTAGCCCATTCTTTGCCCAGTTGATACTTAACGTATTTGGGATGTTGAGTCATATACTTATTTGTATAGAGTATTTGTCTGTCATGTGTCGATATAATAATTTGTGTATTTACTTATCTATTTGCATACGTCATCCCTGCAGTAGCTGCACTATATAAGTACTAATGTGGCTCAAAAACTGCAACCATCTGGCATGTGCTGAGTGGAAGTTCGGGCACATAGCATGGAACTAGAAACATGATCATGAAAAGTGCCTGGTTGGAACTTTGTTAGTAGTTGCATGGTACCATCATGGATGCTGCGTTAATGACGTTTATATATGCAATACGGCTTTCACTGTGTATTCTTTGATGAATTTCAGCTTTGATTCCTTTCCTCACAATAAACTAATTAACATTGTGTATTTATTATAGCATAATTGGACACATTTGGTGAAACATATTGCATATTTTATTGTATGCACTTAGCATTTATAGAATTATTTCATCACATTGATTTATCACTGTTTAATATCATTAACTGTACACACATTGACCTGGATAAATACAGAAAAAAAAATGTAATTTTAAGACCTTTTAGAGTGCAGCAATTTTTTTCCTTTGGATATTTTGTTTGTGGATATAGGCAGGGTTCACCTGCACCATGTATTTACACTCTTCCACAATTGCGACACCAATAACACTTAAAGGGGTTGTATCATTTGAACTGTTCATGCTGTTCAGCTAATTCTCTGAGATTGAATTAGGAAGGGAAGATCTCTCCTTGAGGAGAGCACCGAATGAATGGCTTGCAGAGTTATGTTTTGCCTTTTCGCCCTCTACTAAGCATCTGCATATCACAAGGCATTATGGGAAAGCGTTATGGCCCAAAACGCCCTCTGTTGGATGTAACAAATCCTCAATTTGCTTTTGACCCACCGAGTCTTGAGAAAGCAGAAAAGATTTTAGCCAAGCCAGTATCTCTCATCTACATAATTGGGCTTCTCAGCCCCTTTCCCATAATGCCTTGAGATTGAATTAGAAATCCAGGGGCGAGTCTCTCCTCTCAGCAGCCGTGTCTCCCCTCCCAGGAGGCGTGTCTCTCCTCACTGAAGAGCTGTGACATCATTATTCTGACTGTGCAGTGGAAGCAGAAGGATGTCTGCAGAGGACAGCTACACAGCCTCCTGCATGCTGCTCATGTGTCTGCAGAGGACAGCTATACAGCCTCCTGCATGCTGCTCATGTGTCTGCAGAGCTTCAGGCTCCACAAGCTCCTTACTCTGCTATAAGCAGTTATATACTCAGCCTGAACTGATGAAACACTTGTGAGGAATGTACACTGCCCCCCTCCCCCTCTGTTACCAGTCAGTAGTCTGCCTTACTGTGTTATATGGAGCAATGCACACTGCTCTCCTACCCTTCTCTCCCCCTGTTAACAGGTAGGAGCCTGTATAAGACTGTGTTATATGAGGGGATCTGTGACTTAAACAGCCAGTAATTAGTCAGATCATTCACCCTAGATCTGGGAGATCAGTATACAGACAGCAGGCCTTGGTTTCACTCTTGATTTTAACAGCTCAGAGGGGAGTAAACACAGAGTGTGCAGGCGGCCAATCACAGAGAAGCTGGCATGTCCGGGGCACTTCCTGTCTGGGGGCGTGTCCCCATAATCTGAGACATGATCTTTGTAGCGATACAATCCCTTTAATACCAATCTTTGGCATGTGGGATGGGCATAAAAGTCAGATCTAAAGTCAACTTTTTTAGCTACGTGATATCTCAAAACTGGATCCAGTGATGTGGAATGATGTAAACTGGGAAGAACAGAATCATTCAGTTGATAGACCTTGATTTATCAACCTGTATATTGATCCTGTAAAGTCCATAATTCAAAGACTTTTCCTTCTTGGTGTTGAAATGTCAGTGTTAAGGCTTGTATTTTCCATGTATAATACAATATTATTTAGCAGCTGTCTCCATTTATAGAAAGGCTGATATCTGACTGCACCTGATATTTTAAGGTTTCTTTGCGTCCTTTCCAGTAGCTCAATATGGAGTTAATCTCGCCCTGTGAGCCGATTAGCACAGTGGACATTTTAATGAGTAGGAGTATACTATATAATAGCCCCCAAACTCCACCCCCTTGTGTTTTTTCTGTCCTACAAGACATAGGACAGGTGAAAGGTTCCGACTGTCTTCTTAATCCCTTAGCGACCCTGGACATAAACTTACGTCCCTGGGTTGCTAAGGTGCTATTTGCAGCTAACAACCACCGGTTACAGAGCAGGATGGCACCGGCTGTTTAATCCCTTAGATGCTGCGGCGCTGGTGACCGCGGCATCTAAATGAATGTGAAACGCTGTGTCCGAAAAAGTATAATATATTAAAATATAATAGACTTCTATCACGTACGCAGAACACCATAGAAGAAAAAAATCCAAACGCCAAAATTGCATTTTTCTTGTCATTTCAAGTCCCCTAAAGATTGCAAAAAAATTTATCAAAAAAGTTGCATGTATTTGAAACTGGTACCAATAAAATGTACACTTCATCCCACAAAAATGCCCCCTCACTTAAGTGTCAGTACAAAAAAGATATTGGTCGCAGAAAATGGTGCCGGCATAAAAAATTTAAAAAATAGAAAATGTTTGGATTTTTTTTTACAGTACTATAACATAACAAAAACCCTACATGTTTGTTGTTGCTGGAATCATATTAACCAGCAGAATACAGAGAACACATCATTTATACCTGCGCAAAAATAGCCCATGTATATTTTTTTCACACTTTGCCCCACTTAGAACTTTTTTTGCGGTTTCCCGGTATATTCTATGGTACGGTGAATATCACCATTAGAAAATACATCTTGCCCCATAAAATAAAAGCCTTCATATGTCTAGGTAGGTGGAAAAATAAAAAAGTGATGGCTCTTGGAAGATGGGGAGAAAAAAAACGAACTCGTCAATAAAAAAAAACGCAAGGTCCTTAAGGGGTTAAGATAGGTATATTTCTATGTTATGTAGAATCCTACCTTCATATTATGATTGTTTTCCTTATTAACCTGTTGCATGCTATGTATTGAATAACGTATGCCTTTGCAAACCTATAGTTACTGCAATTTTTCTCACATGTCTGTTTCTGATCTGTTGCATACTATGTGTTTGAATAAATTATACCTTTGCAAACCTATGGTTTACTGCCATTTGTAACAACAGTTGTGTGTTTTCTGACACTTTATTTGTATAATATATGCCTTTGCAGAACAATAGTTTACTGCAGACTGGTTTTTTTTCAGATTTGTGTTTTCTGACTGCACTACAGGTCCATTTGTATCCAATTTTACTCCTTCAATCTCTCTGCTTTTAATTAGAAGTCACTAACACTCACCTGTTCCATCTGCTTTCCAGTTGAGTCCACCTTTGCTATTATATATATATATATATATATATATATATATGCACATATATATATATATATATATATATATATTATATAGATAGCACATATATCTATTATATATATATAGTATGCACATATGTATATATATATATATAATCACATATATATACATATATATATATAATATATTATATATATATATATATATATATATATCTGTTTCAGATATCTCAGTCTGACCACAACTGAAGATAGACTTTCACTAATGATGACATCTATCCTGCCAAAGTGCACAAGGTGACGCACCAGTTCATATGTGGACAATGTAATTAAAGATCTGTACCTGATGTTTTAATTGAGCAGCAGTTCCTCATCTAGAAGTCTTTCCAGCTAAGAATCAATTATAAGACTATTCTTCTTCTATGTAAACATAGGCCTAAGCTCATTCTGGAATTCCTGTGATTGGGCATGGAAACCCCCCATGGAATAGTGCAGGCTCCACCTCTAGCGGACCTAGGGTTTCCTAAGTAGAGTACTCTCCTACAGCTCTGGTGGGAACTTATCTCTAGGGGACCAAGGATTTTCTAAGTTGGCTCACCCTCTCAGATCTCATTTACTGGCACCAATATAGCTCGGATAGTAAATAGGGATAGACTGGTTTTACCTGAGGGAATGAAAGTCTATGGCTCAAGGTCCAGCTGTTCAAGAGACTACCAGTATGGACGAGGGAGGATGTGCCAATGGCTCAAGTACCATACAGTGGTGATAATAGCCAAGTTGTCCAAGAGCAGTAGTGCTAAGCCGTGGGATACTATGAGAGCTGGTGTGCCAATGGCTCATACACCTTACAGGGGTGATAACAGCCAAGTTGTCTAAGAGCACTGTATTATCAGTAATGCTAAGCTGTGGGAAACGTTGGACAAGAGAGTCATAAATGTTAACAGACTACAACTGCTGAGGTGAGCTCAGAAGACACTTTGAAGCTTTATTCAATCAGATGCAGATAAGTACACCTGTACAGTACTCCTTGACATGATTTCCAGAGTATCATTCAACCTATTGACAAATGGTTCCACTGAGTATACCTGTCATTTGAGGCTGGACAGCAGCTTGATGAAGCTATACTACAACTTACAAATGAGCAAGTGAGTCAATTTGGTACCACAAGCTAGCAGAGGCTGGAGAAGCACATCACATGGGCGTCTAAGTGGTTAAACAGTGCGGTAAGGCGGTGGCGCCCTCCCGCACTGTAACCGCCAAGTGTTAGCTGCAATTAGCAGCTAACACCCGGCGGTGATGTAGAGGGATCGCGCTGCAATCCCACTACACAGCCCCTTACCGGCACTTCGACGTTCTCATAGGTCCAGGTGGGGTAAGGGGTTAATTGCACTTTTCTGTCTAAACACAAGCTGTCTAATTACCTGCATGTAGACTGGTATTCACTTGGCACTGCATTAGGTTCTGTACACACTATCTTTTCAATTATATGAATAGTTATACTGGCATCCTGTAGTGAGCATTATACTTCAAATAGTATAGAGTGACACAATGGGACTTGCACTGACACCTTAACTGTTGGCACAATATAGAAAGAAATCAGTGTTAAAGGGGTTTTGCCACGATCTTATTCATACCTTCTGCATTCAGCTCTACAGCAATGTGTGCTCAGAAGGGGGCATGTGTGATTTGTTTGAATTGTATATCAGGTCTGTTTATGTATAGAATTGTAAGTAGCTACACTGTAGCTCAGAGGTAACATTTTTGCTTTACAGCACAAGTGTCCTTGGTTCAAATCCCTGCAGGAACTCAACCGGTGGATTTTTTTTCCTCCTTATCAATGCATATACCTCATTGAGGTTTCTTTTTTTTATTTGCACTGTTTGACTTATTACTAACTAGTCCAAAGGACAGGAGTAGAATGACAGCACCTGGGGTTTGAACACTCAGTAGCTACCTGAGAAGAGAAGTGATGTCTGAGCATGTGCGACCAGGACTGTGGAGTTCTCGTCCCTGGTCGTATCGCCTGGAGATGAGCTGTAAACAATGGATCACTAAAGGAGCAGCTAAAACAAAAATGATCCAGAATTTTTAATAATGATGAATGGTGAAAATGTTTATTATTCAATTTTCCAACTTCACACGTCAATTTGACTTTGCGGCAAAACCCCTTTAATTTGCAGGACTGATTCAAGCTTAGAAGACTCTGACCTTAAATCTGTCAACTTGATCTGTACAATGGGTATATGAACAGGTTTGTAGGCATAATTGTGTATACTGGGTGCCACTTATTCCCAGCAGTGATGTGACGCATTAGTGCAGAGTACAGTGGCAATGGGGTGCAATAGTTAGGGTGGCACTTGAAGGAATAATAGTGGCTCCTAAAGGTTTCTTCATATAGACATGTATAGATACTGTGAGACAGTGACAGAGTAATTGAGGGCAGATATGTTTCCCCTAGGATGCTCTTGTATGTCTCTTCAGCTTCAGGGAGTACTGGGGCAGATGGTTGTCATCGGTGTGCCTGGTCTCTGTGAAGAAAGCCGTCAGCTTTTGTATGTCACGGTCTCTTTCTGTGGAAGCCAGGGTTACCTCCCTGATCCTGATGTTTATCCTCCACATATGGTGTTTCAGAAGCAGGCAAACAGTCTTAAAGAGACACACATGAGTATAAAAGACATTTGCTGCAGCAACTGGGAAATGGTTGCTAGGAGCAACATCAAGCAAAAAAAGTTTTTGGAGAGTCTTGTAACCATGTCCTGAGTGAAAGCTGTAACTGTGCAGCAAACAGACTGCCAAGAGGGACGAGCTGCTAAAACATTGAATCCAGACTAACACTAGCTTCTAGTTGATGATGACAATCCGAGCAAATGGTAATAAGGAGGCCATGCAAGCACAGGTCAAAACCAATGCTCTACAGGTAGAAGCTAACAGTTTTGCCTTTCAGAGGCAACAACACATCAATTAGCTGCAAGAGGGAGAAATTACCTATGGCTCAGTGAACTGACTTAGTGGCAGCTTTCCTAGTTTGGGACCCACAAAAAGCATATTTTGACCTAAGGACTAAGGACTCTAAGGACTACACCAACCATAAGGGTGAGATCTGGACTCGCTTGGGCGTGAACACAAATGTGAAGACCTGTTGTATACACAATTGGACTTTCTCCGACTACCCGCTAGCTCACTCATAGAAGTACGACCTGATCCACCAGTTGAAAAAGTGGCTACAACTTTTATTTTTTTTAAACTGTTATTTCAGTTTACAATAAACATAAACATACAACTTCACATATTTTATGTTCGGCATTTCAACACTAGTAAAGAAACATCTCGCATTGCCTTGTTAACTATACATCATATCTGTCATACAGCCTATTTTCAAGTAGTCTTTGTTGGCATCCCAGTTCCCCGGCTAGGGACTTATGTGTTGGTATCTACCATAGTGATCCCAATTATACGCACTTTGGGTTATATATGGTGTTACATTGCGTTACCTTTCCCAACCCATTCTCTCCCAACTCGCCTGCTCCTTTTAGTGTGATGTCCTCCGTACAGGCATTCCCTAGGATACAAATGGCTTTTTACCCTTGTCTCTGTTAGACTTCTCCCTAGATGATGATTTTTAAATTTTATAAAACATATGAGTGTAATCAGCAATTTGGATGTATTCGTCCCACCGGGTGAACTGGAGCGCCCCCTCCAGACCTCTATCAACGTTATATCCTTTATTCCTAACCAGTAACAACAACCAACTAGACACCAACAGTTGCTCCTTTTAACCTCCGCAGCCTCTCCACCTGTCCCCCCCCCACCCCGCATCCCGGCAACTGTCTGGGGTCCCCCCCCATCCACAGTGGATGGGGGGTATTCCCCTATCCTATTGAAGAGCTCGGGAACCTATCTTAGTATGTTACTTTCCTAGCTGAACGGAAGGGTGTAACCTGTGACTCAAGCAGCCGCTTGGGAGCCTTAGTTAGCGGTATTTAAGTGTTATCCCTTTATTGTAAGTCTGACGGTTCATCCATATTGAAGTTACTATGGTCCTGAGTATCGAGTGTAGGTTCGTTGGTCTGTAATCTGATAGGCTCGTTTTCCCCCAATTGTTGGGACATGTACCAATTCGTTTCCCCAAAGCAAGAATGGAGTTTCAGTTTGATGGATAAAGGTAGGGTTTCAATCACTGTCCCCCATAGGGTGAAAAATTTCCCTACTCTCTTTTCCTTACTCTGCATGGTGTATATCCAGTCCATTTTCAATAGATGGAAGCACTTTTCTAGGAAGAGGCCCATGGGAGGGCACACCGGCTGGACCCAGACCTGCATTATCGCCTTTCGTGTTGCCGCAGATAGCATATGCAGCAGTTTTATTTCTGTGTTGGTATGTCTGTGTTCTTCTCTGTCGATGTAACCACAGATTGCCCATGGGGAGGAAATGGCAAACTCTGGGATAAGACGCGCCTGTATATGCTGTGATATTTCTGACCAGAATTCCTGAATCCGTGGGCATGACCATATGCAGTGATATGTCAGCGTCTGGCGCACCACATTTAAAGCAGGTGTTTGCGGTATAAATCCCCATTTTATATCCCTTCCTTGGGGTTAAGTATGCATTATGTACTGTCTTAAGTGTTAATTCCATGTAGCGAGCTGAGGGTAATATTTTATTTGAGTCTGCTATGGCCTTTAATATAAGCTCTGGAGTTAAGGCAGGGTCTTGGGTTTCCCATTTTGCTAATTGTGTTTGGGATCCTTCATATTCGAGTTCATTAACTAGGAATTTGTAGATCGTAGAGAGATGCACATGTCTTGTTGGGGGGTTAATTAGAATACATGGGAAATGTTGGTCCCATTCTGCTTCCGGGAAGTGTTTAACAACTGTGTTGACATATGCTAATGCCTGAATATAGTTGAAAAACGGGAACTTTACTTCTGGGTGCATGGTTGAAAGGGTTTCCAATGGATAAGGCCTCTTAGACCGGGGATCTATGAAATGCTCAATACTCGTAATGCCCATCCGCTGCCAACTCCTGAACACACCATGAGGCGTCCCAGCTTGGAAGTCCGGATTCTGTGTGAAGGTTAAGAATCTTGAGAAGTTCGGGGATAGATTGCGAAGAGATCTGATTTTCTGCCATGCACGCCATATAGGCATCAGTAGTACGTTATCACGGACATTTATTGGGAGCTTGCCAAATGGGGTGTGCAGGAAGTTTGTTAATGAGAGGTTGGGGAGAATCAACCCATCCAAGTAGGGGTATGTGAACGATTCCGTTCGGTGGAACCAGTCGGTGATGCATCTTCCCAACACCACTAAATTATAGCATCTGATGTTGGGGACCCCCAGCCCCCCATTTAGCTTATTCTGTTGCAGGATGTGATACGGGATACGAGCCCTTTTACCTCCCCATATGAATTTTCTATATAGGGCATTAATTAATTTTTCCTCTCTTGGCTTAAGATATATGGGTAGCATCTGAAATATATAAAGTAGTTTGGGTATTTCGACTATTTTTAGGAGATTCGCCCTTCCAATGAAGGACAATGGGAGGTGTTCCCACGATTTTAAAGTGGTTTGAAGGGCGGAAATGTAGTTTGTAATGTTAACTGTGTAGATTTGGAGTGGTTGACGGGTGCGTCTGACTCCTAAATATTTGGTGTTGGATGGTTGCCATTTGATTTGGTGCCCCGAGGTCCATGCCGGCTTGTCTGGTCCTTTTAATATCATACCCTCACTTCTGTCTATGTTTATTGTGTAACCCGATAAGTTTCCCATTTCCCGAATTTCTTCAAGGAGGGCTCCCAAGTGTCTCTCGGGATCCGTGATCAAGAGTAGCAGGTCATCTGCATAAGCTGATAGTTTAATTTCATGGCCGTCCATTGAAATGCCCGGAAACTTGGGGGACTGTGTGATGTGATACAGCAGCAGGTCCAGGGATAAGTTGAACAGGATGGGGGATAACGGACAACCCTGCTTAGTGCCCCTAAACAGGTCTATAATATGTGGGAGTCTTCCATTTACAGCAATGGAGGTTGTGGAGTTTGTGTGTAGGAGATTCAAAAAATTTAAGAATGTCTGTCCAAAACCCCGGTTTACCAGGGTGGCATCAAGGAACGGCCAAGCGACTTTATCAAAAGCTTTTTCAGCGTCTAGGCTGAGTAGCATGGACACTGGGTGATTTACCTCTAGTGCTCTTGAGATGGCCATTGATGCGACACTGACATTCCTTGTTGAGTGTCTCGCGGCCACGAAGCCTGACTGGAAGGGGTGAATGATGGAGGGGAGGAAGTGTTGTAGCCTAGTGGCAATAATTTTTGCCAACAGCTTGTAGTCATTGTTTAGCAATGAGATGGGTCTGTATGAGGATATGGAGAGAGGGTCTTTCCCTGGTTTTAATAAGAAAATTGTCTTAGAATCGAAGAACGAAGCTACCATTGTCTCCTGTTTGTAAATTGCGTTATACAGCTTTGTCAAGTGGGGGGTTGTGTCTAAGGCCATAATTTTGTAAATCTCGGCCGAGAAGCCGTCTGGGCCTGGGCTTTTACCGATTGCTGATGAGGCAATGGCCTCTCGCACCTCCTCCTCAGTGATCTCTCCCTCTCGAAATGCCCTCTGCTCTGCGGAGATGCCTGGGGTCGACACCATCTCCAGGAAAGAGTCTACCTTTTCTTTATTGTATGGGGAGGCACTGTAAAGTGTTTTAAAGCATGAGACAAAAGCCTGCTCAATTTTTTCGGGATCTCTGAGGATCTCTCCAGATTTTGGGCATCTAATTGCCGCAATTGGGGGTTTCGACTTCCATGGTCATGTCAGATTGGCCAGCAATTTACCCTGTCGGTTGCCCCATCTGTAAAAGTGGTGCCGTACCGAGTCAGTTTGCAATTTGGCATGACCCTGGAGAAAAGTGTTTATTAGATCTTGGGCCTCCCTGAACTTTTGTCTGGTAAGGTCTGAGGGTGATTGAATGTATGTGTTCTGGCAGGTGGTGAGGTTAGAATAGAGCTCACGGAAGTGTTTATTTGTCTTGGTCCTCTGCATGCTAACATAATTAATAATGTATCCACGTAACACAGCTTTCGCGGTGAGCCACAATAAAGCGGGGTCGTTTTTATGTATTGCATTGTCTTGTACGAATTGTTTCCATTGTACGGCCAGAAAGTTTTTAAACTCATCTGATTGAAATAGGGGATCGCGCTTCTTAGGGTCAACTGGATGGGAGCATGGTCTGAAATCATAATTGGTGAAATTTTGGTATCTAGAACGTCAGAGTATAATGAGGTGGACGTCAAGGCTAAATCTATTCTGGAAAACGTTTTATGTACTGATGAGTAATAGGAATAGAATCTGTCTGTGGGGTTCACCATCCTCCAATGATCATATACCCCGAGCTCTGTCGCTAGTTGATGAAAAGCATGACCCATCGGGGGTGTCCTCTCTGTATTTGAGTTATGCGACCTGTCTACGGTAGGGTCTGGAGCCACATTGAAATCCCCTATGACAATTAAGTTCGGGTGTTCCCTCTGCAGGAGGAAAGTTAGTAGGTCCGTGTAAAATTCCCCATTTGGGTAGTTCGGGGCGCATATATTTAATAAGGAGTAAATTTTGTTGGCGATAGAGATGCGCAGGTAAACAAATCTCCCTCATCTACAAATTGAAAAGTAGCTACAACTTGAGGAGTTGACGCCTGCACAGACGGCGGAAAAGGTTGTCTTCGACAAGTACATCTGCTCTTTGCCTCCTGGGATCCAGTGCTGGATTGGACAAGATGACTCCTAAAGATGCCAAACAGCTTGTTAACCTGGTCGAAAGGTGTAAAGCCATCAAAGACTTACACCAAACTGTTCCTTCAGGATGCTCCAACCCAGGGTACAGCAGGTCAGCCAGAACTGTCCCATATATAAGACTGAATAAAGTGGTGAAAAATGTCCCAAAAGGAGGTGGCTCAGAGGAGGAACATATAGAGGAGAGAAAAAAAATCCCAAATTGACAGTCTTGTCTCAAGGAGACCAGGGCTGCATACTGTGTTTGCAGTGTCATGGACCTGGGCATATTGCTACAAACTGCCACCTTACAGTAGAGCCGATGGAGTGTGACTCAGCTAGTTGGAGTTCTTCATTTGTCCCACCAGTGTGCTCTGCAGAGACTGTGTCAGAGACTGATTAGCAGATATGTCACATTGAGGTGATTGGCTATTCTGTAATGGCTCTACTGGACTGTGGGAGTTTGATTACTCTAGTGCAGGGGTTCCCAAACTCCAGTCCTCATGCCCCACCAACAGGTCATGTTTCTAGCTTTCCTTAGCAGTGCACAAGTGATTTAATTATGCTGCACAGTTAACTTAATTATTGTCAGTGCATTCAGTGGGATATCCTGAAAACATGACCAGTTGGTGGGGCGTGAGGACTGGAGTTTGGGAACCCCTGCTCTAGTGCATGCCAACCTGATCAACCCTACATCAGTTACTGAACATGTTATAGGGGTCCTGTTCATCTAAGGAGGCACCAAGTAGTACCCTATCGTCCTAGTGACACCAGAGACTCCTTCTGGACTTGCCTCTCATGAAGTCCCTAATGCACATGGTAATCCTGGGGAGAGACTTCTCCCTATTTTGTGGTGGAACCATATTACATTTATGATAAATGTTAATAATGGTGTTAATGCACCAAGAACCTAGAACCGTTTGACCCCAAAGCTAGTAGACAGTAGTGGTAACTACATAGAGTTTTCCCTAGCAGTTCTGGCAGGTGTGACTGAGGAACAGGACAAAGTGGCTGCTATTCCTGACTTAGAGGTCTCATGTGATAATTCTGGGACTGCTCAGCTCTGAAATTCCACCTTGCTATAAGACAGGGAAAATATGAAGGTTGTGAATGGGGAGTCTCAATGTCCAGGGGCTAATACAGTGTTTCTACACATGGTAGTCAACCAGGAGCTATTATATCAGGTTGACAAAGTCCGTGGGGAGATTGTGGAACAACTGGTGGTACCGAAATCCTACCGGAGAATGGTCTTAGACCTCCCTTACAAGCATGTGTTAGTAGGTCACTTAGGGGTTGAAAAGACCAAGAAGCACATTCTCCAAAGGTTCTTATGGCCAGGGGTACATACTGATGAAAAGCAGTACAGTGAGTCCTGCCCTGAGTGTCAGCTGATGGCTCCTATGACACTTTACTGGAGTACCCTGTTGTTATAACCCATCATAGAGGTACCATTTGAGAGGATTGTGATGGATTTAGTTGGCCCATTATAAAGTCTGCTAGAGGCCATCAGTATATATTGGTGGTGAAAGAGTAATCCATCCATTACCCTAAGGCTGTGCCTTTGCAGAATACTTAATCTAAGTATTGCAAAGGAACTATTCCATATGTTCTTCCATACCGGTATACCAAAGGAGATCCTTATTGACCAAGGAACCCCTTTTATGTCAATCATTGTTAGAGAATAATGTCAGTTATTGAACATTAAACATCTGCGCACGTCTGTATATCACCCACAAACAAATGGTCTTGTTGAGATATTCAACAAGACGCTAAAGAGTATGTTGGATGGTTAGTAAGGATGGGAAGGACTGGGACTGTACTTTAATATTTTCAGTCCGTGAAGATCCACAGTCCTCCTCTATGGTCGACTATATTGATGCCAGTTCTGCGTGGAACCAGTCATGTAAAACCGCTGTATGGTCTTGGTCAACATGCTGCAGCTTAGTTTAAGGATTTAAGCAATCTTCTTATAGCCTAGGCCATATGTAGAGCAACAATTCTTTTTTGTTCAGATCCTTAGAGAGTTCTTTGATATGAGTTGCCATGTTGAACTTCCAGTGATCAGTATGAGAAAGCCCCAACTAGTGGAGGGCTGCAGTGATAGTTGACTTTGTGGAACTTTCTCCAATCTCCCTACTGAATCTCTGGAGCTCTGCCACAGTGATCTTAGGGTTCTTCTTTACCTCTCTCACCAAGGCACTTTTCCCACAATTACTTAGTTTGGCTGGATGGCCAGGTCGAGAGAGTTGTGGTCATCCCAATCTTCTTCCATTTAAGGATTATGGAGGCCACTGTGCTCTTAGGAACCTTGAGTGCTGAAGAAATTCTTTTGTAACCTTGACCAGATCTGTGTCTTGCCACAATTCTCTCTCTGAGCTCCTTGGACAGTTCCTTAGACCTCGTGATTCTCTTGTGCTCTGACAAGCACTGTGAACTGTGAGGTCTTATATAGACAGGTGTCTGCCTTTCCTTATCAAGTCCAACCAGTTTAATTAAACACAGCTGGACTCCAATGAAGGAATAGAACCATCTCAAGGAGGATCAGAAGGAAATGGACAGCATGTGCGTTAAATATGCGTGTCACAGAAAAGGGTCTGAATACTTAGGACCATGTGATATTTCAGTTTTACTTGTGTAATAAATGTGCTAAAATATATAAATTTCAGTTTTTTTTCTTTTAAGATGGGGTGCAGAGTGTAAATTAATGAGCCAAAAATTTACTTTTTTGATCTTACTAAATGGCTGCAATGAAACAAAGAGTGAAAAATTTAAATGGGTCTGAATACTTTCCGTACCCACTGTATATATATTTTGCTTCTTGATTGCGCCTGTACTCAAGCATGCTCAGCAAATATACAAGCATGAGATTGCTGATGAAAATATCTTAACACTCAATATGTGCATAAAATAACATGGTGTTTAGTGTAAAAAATTCATAAAACATGAAATATTTGTCATGGACAAGCTCGAGGCACCTGTTCTCAAATTAGCTCACTGGTCTTTTACCTCACTAATGCATTACATAAGACACATGACACAAATTTAGAAAATCTGCTGTCATGGATTTATGAAAAATCGACCAACTGCATATTCACAGAATGGAAAGTTTTGCAGTATGAAGTCTATTTTTGTCTTGGATGAAGAATATTTGGATTTTGAGCTCTGTGTTAACTTGAAAGAAATAGAAAGGGCCACTCTGTATAAGTTGGGTGCTAATTGACTGTAGGTGAGTTAAAGTTAGGTAGAGTTTAAGAAATCTGACCTTGTCCCCTCACCACATGCTGGTTAACCCCTTCACGACCTTGGCCGTATCCATACGTCCAGGTGGTTTGGGGGTTCACGCACCTGGTCGTATGGATACGTCCTGAGGATCGCGCGAACTCTAAGGCAGAGTTCGCACGATCGGCGCGGGGTGTCAGCTGTATATTACTGTGATCCCCGCAGCGCGGCCCCGACCCGGATCGTCCGGGGGGGGGGCGGTTAAACCCCTTATTACGCGACGTCGGGTCGCAATAATAAGAGAGAAAGCAGGGGAGACGTCACCCCCGGCTCGTCGGGGCGCACGCAGGTTAT
>JAODAL010041120.1:0-36205 GCA_025379985.1 Phyllomedusa bahiana
GGAAAATTAAAACAAAATTTAATTTTTGATGAAAATTCTGATTTTTTTCCCAATGCACTTGTTTGTTTGGGTATTTGCAGATATTTTGTATTTAAATTTTTTCGAAAATTTTGGGGTTTATTTCACACCTTCCATTCCTGCATGTGTTTTTTTGAATGCAGGTGGTTTTGTAATTCCCCTCAAATTTTTGGAACCATAAAATGGGGTTTTTGAAAAAAAATTTACTTGAAATTTTGAAAGCAGCGGGAAAAAATCACTGAAAGTTCACAGCATAAATAAGAAATTTTTAAAGGGTTTGCTTTAAACATGGTGGGGTTTTTGGTGCTTTTTTTCCCCAATGTTTATTTTTTGTGAAAAAAAAGGTACAGCAGTTTAAATGCTGTTCTTTTGCTGCAAGGAAATCCCCTTAAAAAAAGAAAGTAAAAAATCCCCCCCAAAAATGCACTGTGTAAAAGGGCCCCCCTTTTGGGAAAGCCCCAAAAGGGGGAAGGGAAAAATATTGTTTGGCCCTTTCTCTTTAATGTACTATCGGGCCACAGGTGGGGAAGAAAAACTCGTGGGGCTGAGTTAAGCTGGGTTCACACATTTTTTATGTTTATGATGCTGATTTTTCAGTAGCATTTGTAAGCAAACACTTGATCCAAAACACTTTTTCTCTATGCAGACTCCATTCCTGGTTTTAAATTAAACGAATAGCACAAGAAAGGGCATCAAAAAACACTATGTTTTAACGGGCAAAAGGCCCTGCTTTCGCCCGCTGTAACCATGCATCTGGGCGGCTGCCAGTGACCATAGGGTTGCAGTTCCCCAGGGGGTTCAGTTTTTTACAATAAAAAAAAAAATCAAAAACCGCCTCCCAATTTTTTCCCCAAACAGTTTTTTTGATGCAATAATTGGGTTTTACAGTTTTAAAAATGCCTAAGTTTAAATTTTTCACCTGAAAAAAATCCCCTTAACCAATTGCTGCGTTTCAAAACCTCTGCATATTACATTAAAAATGCGTGACTTTCCCAGTTTTTTTATTTAATTACTGTAATTGAACTGCAAACTGAATACACCATTTGACCTAAGACTATTAGGGACGAGTTCACAAATTGCGATTTTTGTCATGTTTTTGATGCTTTAAGAAAACATATGTTCAGTAAAAAGACACATGCATCTTTTAGATAACTCTTAATTTCACCAGAAACCAAAAAGAAGAATCAAACCGCAGTAAAATCACAATACATGTCCTTTCATAATTAACAAATTTGGAACATCGAGGTGAAATTTAGGTGATTAAAACAGCAATGTATTTTTAGTTCTTTTCTTAAACAAATCACAAAGCATGAAGGGGCTGATTTTCTAATCCTGTGCAATAGCTAGAAAGCATGAACCTGGACTGGGCAGTCAAAAGTATAAAAAATAGTCAAAAAAATACTAAATGTGGTGAATCTTTACACATCACCAACATCTAATATCAACTATTAGTTTCCTTACTTTCCACCATTATTGTACGGCAAAATTTGTGTTGCTATTTTGCTACATTTAAGCCATGCCCTTTCTATCCAAGTCATCGTTTTCCCTGTTAAAGGGGTTATCCAGTTTATATATTAAATAGCAAGCTGCTTGTACCCAATACAATAAAAAAATTTAAAAAAAAATTAAAACCTATACTTGCCTTCTTCCTCACCTCCATTCCAGCTCTGCCTGGGAAAGCATATGCTGCAACGGAGTTAAGGAGGAAGGTATATGTAGTTTTTTTGTTTTTCAATCTCATTTGGCACTAGTTGCTTATTGTTTAAATTTTCGATAACCTGGACAACCTGCTGCATGTGCAGCAAAAAACCTCAAGAAATAAGTCCATAGTTAGAGGCACCAAATTCCAGCACAGTTTCTGAACAGATCTACGTGCAAACACAATACCTTAAGTTGACCACTAACATCATTCACATTAGGGACTTTGAGAAAGGTGTGCCCGACATGCTCATAGAGAATAAGAGCCCCTTATCCAAACCATAGTCATTGTACATTGTGCATTAGGGTTATGACTAGTGTTGAGCGATTGCGTTGGCTATCGAGATCGAGCGATAGTCAATAGTCGGCCGCTATCGATAAGGTTTTTCGGTAGTGAGCATCGATTATGAGCGTTACAATTAAAGTCTAAGGGAGAGCCAACCAACACCTTCATTATTACACCCAACAAGGCTGGGAAGCTGAATAAATCCACAACAGTTCATATGGATTACGTGCTACTTCTTAGGCAAAACACACATAGGTTATAAAAGTCACAGAAAAAAAGTCACAGACCATTCATATCCCTGTTGGTACCACAGCATGACCTTAAACCTGCATTCCACCCACAAATTAAAAAAGTGCAGAAGGCAGTATGATTTGAAACCATCATGTTACTTTGAACTGGACATTGGAATATCCCTGTCCTGGAACGCCAGCATGAGCCCCAAACCTGATAACCCCAGATCTAAAACCAAGTGCCGCAAAAATTGAGTCTTTCAACCACCATTTTAGTTGAATCTGGACATATACTGTCCATGTCCTCGACCGCGTATGACCATTAAACCTGTCTGACCCCCACCAGATTTAACAATGTGCCGGAAAAGGAGCTGTCTTTTCAACCTCCATTTTAGTTGAACTGGACATTGACTTAGACTAGAATATCCTGTGCCACAGCATGTCCAGGGCCGGAGTAACAAGTGGGTGCGGGTGAGAGCCCAGGGATGGCGTCTGTCATCTATATAACAAGCAGGTTAAAACGCCTGATGACGCAGCAACAAAAACTGTCGTGCTGAAGCAGAGTCGCGTGAAGCGGAAGTGTGAGAACTCCAGCCTTTCTCAGTTACACAGTCAAGACCTGGGTAGCGCTTGCCCCTCGTATGAGTGCGGACCAATTGAGATTCACTTGGAAATGGAAATACTGGTGGTTTACGCGCATGTTACACCCAGGTTGCCCTTTTGCTTGGCATTCTTTTTTCTCATTTTATCCTCAACGTGCTGGAGGAAATGGTTCTCTGCTACTTTGTTCTCTGTCGTGTGCTCCATACTCCATGTCCTCTGAATAACCTACATCTGGTCAAGTTTTCCTGTTCCTCCCGTGTACAATTAGGGGTATTTTTTTACCAGTCTATTTTTGTACATGCATGTTTTTTAGTAGTTATTTATAGAAATACACATTTTTAAAATTAGGTTGGAATCCACACCATTGTCTTTGTTTCTCTTTTTTCATTGTATTAAATGGTGTGTCTCAATTACAGGGATTGATAGCTATGTTAAAGATCTTGGCAAAAAACAAGTCATTTTTGCAATATGTGTCATGATTATGTTTTCGTATGATACACGGTATTTTTTGCACCTTTCAATTCACCTGTGGTGATTATGGAATTGCTGTTTTAAGATTTACGTAGATGCTGCGTCAATGAACCAATGCTGGGTGCGCAAAAGTTCAAAAAAAAACGTAACTGTTATGTTTGGTATATAATATACGATATTTTTGAACCCTTTCATTACCTGTGAGTGATATAGAATTGATGTTTTTAAGATTTACGTAGATGCTGGCCGTTCAATGGAACAATGTGGGTGCGCAACAGTCAAAAAACACGTAAACTGTGATGTTTTAGATACGATCACACCGGTATTTTTTTGCAACAAACAACCTGTTGCTGACTACAAGATTGGCTGTGATTGTAATTTAACTGCAAGGTGGATATATCAACAGTACAGGTGTAATGGGTAAAAATCCCACCTGAAATGGAACACCTATTCTGAAAGTATTTACTGATAATAAAAGTGAAGTTTTTTGCAGCTTAACAAAGACCCTGCAGTACTAGAAAAGATGTGTATCCTATATAAGTTCAGGCTGCCCAATATCCAGGAAATTTTCAATGAAAAACTGTTAATATAAAGATATTCCCTACTGTCTACACTAATCTTGGTGAACTTTATCCAGTGTTTTTTTATAGATGAGTTGTCTGTGTTCCCCCGCGGCCCCCCTCCCCCCCCCCCCCGCTCCCACCCCCGTGAATTTACAGCGGAAGATGCTGTTTTTAAAATTCTCTAGCTAACTACATAAAATCTTAAAATTCTAATCAACAAAATTGGAAGGATCACAGCAATTGTAGGGGTTTCTCTGTGCAAAATAGACTAATTTCGTGAGCTTTTTGGCCACAGGCAGAGCGCAGGTCCTTATCCCTATGAGACGCTAGAGCCGAGGCTAAAAAACGGAAAATTGTTTATGTTAAAACGAGCTTTGTTTTTTTCCAGCCAATCGAACCCACAATCTCCCCCTGCTCTTTCTTTAATCTGATTTGGGGCCCGCCAAAAATTTTACAGGAAGCCCGAAAAAGGCGCGATCTTAATAGATGATGTCGATTTTCCCTTTTAATTACGATGATCTGGAAATTTCGATCCCATAAAACTTTGCCGTTTTTCAATTTTGTCATAAAAATCGCTCAAATAGTTTGTTTTTTTAGCTTTTTTGAAAATTGTAATTTTCCTGATGTTGCATTTGATGAACCTTTGCCTATATGTTAGTTTTCTGGTGTTCTTTTTTTATTTTCATCGAAAAGCCTCCCGCACCCTTTTTAATTTCACTTTTGCCCTATAGCGAAATTAAATCTAATAGTACTACATGATGTAAAGCAAAAAAAAAAACCTGTAAATGTGAAACCTATAAAAGTATATGTAATATTTATGTATAAATAAAATAATTTATTTGTAAATAAAATATGTTAATAGCGGCAGAGTGAAGAATTTGAAACCAATTTTAAAAACATGTATTAACCCACTTTTCTTTTACAGGAATTTTTTTTTCACAATTTCCATTTGGGAAATTGTTTGGGACAAATATTTATTATTTTTATTTTTAAAAAATATATATTTTTTAAAAATTAATTTTATTTTTTTATTATTTAAAAAACAAAAAAAATTTTTTTTTGCTTTGCACATGAATCTATTTTTTTGGTTTTTTAAAAAAACTCAGCTTTTAATCAATTTTTTTTTTTTTTTGGGTAAATTTGTGCAAAATTCCAGTAAGAAAAAAAAACGTTAAAAAATAACTTTTCTATTGCCTTAAGGTTTGTAAAAATGGGGCCCCAAGCCAAACCCAAAATTTTTTCTCCTAAGGGAAGAAATTGGGCGGGTTTTTTCTAAATCTAAATACAAAGTGGTTTTTATGCCCAAAGGGGTGAAAATTGCCCCTCGGGCATATCCCCCAACAGGGGGGTACTAAAAGATCCCCCCTAGGTAGAATTAAAAACACCAAAAAAAATCAGTTTAAAAAAAAAAAAAAAACATCTCCCTTTTAAAACCGGGGTGAAGCTGGACCCTCAGAGCATGTAGGGGGGGAGCCCGTAAGTTTTTATCACCTGTTTTACTTGCGTTCGGTGCTGGGTGTTATTAAACTACCGGGGTTTTAAAATGGCCTGTTTGTATGGGGGGGAAAATGGGGGCAACGGAAACTCTTTAGGATAGTCCTCAGTGTGATGTGCCTGCTGCGGTGTATGTACAGAGAAAGATTGATTAACCCTGTACAAGCAGCTATGGTCTCAGCTACCCCTGCACAGTTGGTATCTCCCACAGATGGAATCTTACCAGATTTTGACCTCTGCCTGACATAATGAAAATAAAACCAGATTCCTTGTAATACTGAGGTAAATCATTTGATTTGCTAATGACATATATTTGAGAAAAATCTTTAAACAAAATCTTATAATTTATTTTTACATTTTACCCCTTTCCCGACATAAAGAAAATAAAAACCCGATTTCTTGAATATGAGGTAAAACATTTGATTTTTAATGACTTATTTGAGAAAAATTTATAATTTCATCTATAAACATTTTTTGTGTTTGTGTGTGGAGATGGTCTCTTTTAAATTTTTGTCTTTAAAATGAAATAAGACAGGCCTCGTCTAGAGGAGTAAATGCACCCTTAAGAAATGCTTGTCTTTCCAGCCCCTTTAAATGTTAAAATTAAGTTGCTTTTATCAGACTGTATTTTGGCAGATTATAAATATCAGCATGATCTATATCAAAACAATAAAGAAAAATTTCATCTGATGAATGGCCAGTAGCATCCAAAATCATATGAATAAATATTTTTAAATAGAGTTACGGGAGGTGTTTAAAAGTCAACAAACCACAGGAAAACAAACAGATAATTCAGGGTGGCAGTGGAAAAGTAATGTTTAGAGCGGGAAAAAAAACTGAAGTTTATTTCCAAGGGAGCGAGCCAAGTATCGTACAGGGCATCTTCTCGGCGGGGGCGCGGGAATAGGGTTTTTTTGTGTTAAATGTTTGATGGACCCCTAACTTTCCGTAAAATGTTCCCTTTTTAATAACAGTTTTTTTTTGCCAGAAAAGTATGGTGAAAATTAAAGGGGTAACTTAAAAAAAGTCTGACAATTTGTGTAGACTTCAAAGCAAAAAGTTGCCCCCTGAAAATTTTGACTTTGTCTTATCTGTTCATTTGACCCTCCCATCATGGAGGCAAGTGTCCCTTAAGAGTGCAGTAATCCCTCAACATACAATATTAATTGTTTCCGGGACCAACCATTGTATGTTTAGACCATAACTTTATGGAAAACAGGTAATTGGTTCTAAAGCCCAAATAATCAGTGATTAGTGCAAAAAAAAGGTAAAGAAAAAGAAGCAGATAAAAATAATACAGATAAACAAGTCTTCATTAACGGGCGAAAGCTTTGGAAGCGGAAATCCTTTCTTTTTGGGAAGGAATATGGGACCTGCCTAGTGCCCAAAGTTGCCGCTTCCTGGCCATGTAAAAAGGGAGTACAAAAACCATGTAACAGAATACGTAGAAGGGTGCTACGACCCCCAATAACTAGGCCCTTTCCCAATTTTCAGTGTTTTTTAAGTAAAATGTTCATGATAATTGGTTGGATCTTCCAGTCACTCACGTGCCGCAGCAGTGTCTGTGATATTGTATGGCTAATGTGGTTTCAAGATACAATGTCCCATTGTATGCTGAAAATATTGTATCTTGAGGCCATTGAAACTTGAAGGAACACGGTATTTCTATTAATAGGACTTCCTGTTGGACATGCTTTGTCATTTAAGACACAAATTGTCTTATTTTTAACCATTCTTGTGTTGATTTACTTGAGTGATGCAACAAGGCAATAACCCAAAAGCACGCAAAGTGTCTCCAGCTTTAATTCGTGGTTCTTACATTCGCCTAGAAAATGTTTAGATGCACCTTTCTCATTCCTTTAAGGGTTTTTCTCACTACAATGATGAGTTTTCAACTTGTAGGGAATGGAAAATGAAGGCTATTTACAAACACATTGCTTTTTTTTTTTTACTTTGCTTTGTTAATGAGAAGAGATATTTCCCCTTCTGAGAGCACAAGAGTCTCTTTTGGCTACTGACCACCTCTGTCTCCTCTCTCATTTAATTTGTCCTCACCATGGTGATGTCAGTCCCTGCTATGTATAATCTCTAGGAATGGAACCTTGTTTGAGTAAGAGAAGGACGTGTTTACACTGCTTTGAGCTCTGTAGTCTTGTGTCCTGCAGATCTAAAATCTACAGCAGTGATTTCACTGTAACAGGCTCAGCTAAGAATAGCAGAGCTGATTGGCCAATCACTGCTTTAGAACCACCCACAGCCTGGTCAGACAATGTGAGTCTGAAGTTGGCTGTGACTCTTTCAAGCAGCATGGTGAGAAAACCCCTTTAAGGATGCAGAGTAATTCTCTTTCCACCATTCCTTACAGTTGAGATAAGGATTTTGTGTTGGTGTCCAATGTATTTTTTTATTCTCTAAACATAGCATTGTGCATTTGTGCTAAAAAGTTCCACTTCTGTCTCATCTATTCGTAGACCATTTTCTCAGAAGCATTGTGGACAGGACAGGCTATAATGTTTTCTTATAGACAGCGGTGGCTTTATTTATTATTTGTCTCCCCCAGACACCCTCATAGATTGTAAGCTCTTGCGAGCAGGGCCCTCACACCTTGTGTCTCATCTGTAAATAATTTCACTGTGTAATGTATGTCTTTTGTCTGTACCTACACCCTCCATATTGTAAAGTGCTGCGGAATTTGTTGGCGCTATATAAATAAAGATTATTATTATTATTCTGCCATTAACACCACTCTTGTTCAAGCTTATCTTATAGTGGACACGTGAACAGAGGCTTTAGCAGTTTGCAAAGTATTTTGTATGATTTTTGCTGTTACCCTAGGGTTCCTTCCCATCTCTTTCAGGTTTGTCTGTGGTGCTTTTGGAGTAATCTTAATTGGAAGCCCCCTCCTAGACAGACACCTATCTACAAAATGAAATGTGGGCTACCAAAACTACATAAATAACTGTGTGTAAATAGCAATATATGTCTACAAAACACTTGAATGGTATGTTAAAATATATCTAATTGAATCGTTTTAATATACATATAAAGCATGAATGAAAAATTACTTGTTGCATATAGCAGCACCCATTTAGAAGGTACATATGTGGATATATTACAGAGTGCCTGGTAAAGAGCATTGAAGCATTACATAGCCCTTTATAAGGTTCTAAAAACTGTCCACATAAACAAAAATAATGAAATTCCACATACATAGGACATGGTCTGTATCCCTCTGCCGTCTTTGTGTCCAATGTTAAAGAAATGTCATTATTTTTGCATATGAGCACGTTTTAGACCAGGTTTTGTAAATTACGGTTGCAAAAAAACTGATTCCAAAAGGTTCATTTAGTTTTTCTTGCAACTGTGTCTATAGCACCACAGAGGACAACTACTGCTGCATGTTAATGACCTGGTCAGCAGAATTTGCCCTTTCTTACCCATTCTCGTCCACTTTAATACAGGAAGTAGCTAAATACCCTGTTTCCCCGAAAATAAGACATCCCCTGAAAATAAGACGTAGTGCTTTTTTTTAATGCAATTCAGAGTTTGGCTGCTTATGCTCATGTTTGTGATGAAATCACTACAGCATATTAATACATGTTGATTTTTTGTTCATTAATAAATCATCCCCTAAAAATAAGTTTTAGTTCATCTTAAGGAGCAAAAATTAGTATAAGACACTGTCTTATTTTCGAGGAAACAGGGTAGGTGTGGTGAATGTCTGCCGTGTCGTTTGTATGTCTAACATATTATTTTAATACATTTAATATCATACTTTTATTTTTCTGATGACCACTCCAAAATGCCTACATAGTCACAAAGTTAGCCCCTTACCACTGCAGCCAGTTTTGACCTTCCTGACAGAACCTCATTTTTTAAATCTGACATGCGTCACTTTATGTGAGAATAACTTTTTGCTACTCTAACCTATTCAGGTAATTCAGAGATTTTCTCATGACACATTGTGCTTTAAGTTAGTAAGAAAGTTTGACTAAACAAGTCTTGCTTATTTGTAAAAAAAAAAAAAAAAAAAATCAAAATATTGTGAAAAGTTTCAAAAATGTCTGCGTGTGACAGTTATTCCACTCAAAATAGTTTATAACTAGCATATACTATATGTCCACTGTAGGCTGGCATCATTTTTAAATGTCTTTTATTTTTTTACGACATTAGGAGGTTTCGAAATTTAGTAGTCATTTTTCACAATTTCAAGAAAATTTGCAATATACATTTTTTTTTAGGAACCAGTCCAGTTCTGACGTGGCTTTGAGGGGCCTGTATGTTAGATACCCCCATAAATGAATTAATCTAAGAAACTACACCCCTTAAAGCAGGGGTGTCAAACTGCGGCCTTCCAGATGTTGGGAAACGACAACTCCCATCATGCATTTGTATAATCTATAACAGGGGGAATGATGATAGTTGTAGTTTCCCAACAGCTGGAGGGCCGCCGTTTGACACCTGTGCCTTAAAGTATTTACAACAGTGTTTAGAAGTTTGTTAACCCTTTAGGTATTTCAAGTGGAGGTGAAATTTAAAAATTTCACACTTTTTGCAGATTTTCAGTTTTATATCCCTTATTCACAGAAACACGGTAGATGTGACCAGGGAAATGTAACTTAATATTGATTTCCCAGATTCTGCCGTTTTTAGAGCCTCCCATATGTGGCTCTAGTGTGCCGTTTGGTGCGCTTTAGGGTCTCATTTTCAATACAATTGTATTTAGGTGCCATTTCAAGTTTGCAGACACCCTAAGTTGCTAAAACTTAATAAACACCCTTAAAGGATATATCCAAGGGTGAAGTGAGTACATTGACCCCACAGGTGTTTCACAATTTTTTTTTCAGCATTGGAATGTGAAAATGAAAAAATATTTTTTTCCAACAATGCAACTTTAGCTGAAAATATTTAATCTTCAAGGAATCCTGAAAAAGACACCAAATTTTGTTTCGCAATTTCTTTCAAGTTCGGCATTACCATATATGTGGGTGTGTTTGGGAGCATGACAGGGGGTACAAGGGAGGGAGCGCTATTTGGCTTTTGGAACGCAGATTTTGGTGGGTGCCATGTTACATTTACAAAGCCCCCCAAAGTACCAGAACAGGTGAAACTTTCCAGATGTTTCTACATTTTGGATTCTACACCCCTTATAGATCTTATCTAGGGGTGTATTGTGCATTTTTGACGGAAGAATGTGCAATCACAATGTTTTGCAGGCAGACCGCGGGCGGCAAAACCGCCGGGCGGAAAACCCGTGCAGTGGGGTATGCTGCACGGGTTTTCCATAGAGCCCCATTCTGCTGGTTTTCGGCTGGTTTTTCAGGCGGTCTGCAAAACCGCAAATCGCCTGAAAAAACGGCTGAAAACCCGTGCTGTGGGGACATGCCCTTACAGTGTTCGCCATGCGGTATAATTGACATAATAACTTTATTATGCGGGTCGGTGTATTTACAATATCAATTTTATATAGTTTTTTTTATGTTTTATTACTTTTACACAATAGGAATGCATTTATAAAAAAAAATTGTTTTTATGTTGTCATAGTCTGATAGCCATAACTTTTTTATTTTTCTGCATTCGGAGCTGATAATGGGCGTTTTTTTTCCTGGATGAGTTGACGTTTTTATTGGTACTGTTATGGGGTGCATATGATGCTTTGATCACTTTTTAGGAAGGTTTTTGTGAGGCGTTTTGAACATAATACAGCAATCCTGGTAGTGTTTTTATTTTTAAAAGCGGTCACCGTGTGGTTTAAATAACATGCTAGCTTTACTCAGCAGGTCAACACAATTACAGCGATATCCAATATGTATATATTTTTATGTGTTACTGATTTTACCCAATAAAACCTTTAATCAAAAAGGAAAACATGTTTTTGCATCGCCATAGTCTGAGAACTATAATTTTTTTATTTTTCTTTATGGGCTTGTTTTTTGCGGGATGAGTTGACATTTTTATTGGTATAATTTTTGGGAGACTTTTAGATCGGTTTTAAATCCGTTTTTTGGAAGGCAGGGTGAAGGAAATGCTGCAATTCTAGTAGTATTTTTTAATTTTATTTTTAACAGGGCTCACCATGCAGTATACGTTTTACTCCCTGGGTCGAGGCGATTACGGCTATACCCAATTTATATAGTTTTTTTTATGTTGAAGCGCTTTAAAAAAAAATTGTGTAAAACAATATTTATCACTATCTTCTTTTTATTTTTCTTTATAGAGAGCTATGTAAGGGCTTTTTTTGTGGGATGAACTGACATTTTAATTGACACTACTTTGGCATTTATATTCGTTTTTTATCACTTTTTTTTCCATTTCATGTGCTGCGGGATGAACAAAAACAGCAATTCTGTGATTTTTTTTTTCTATTTTTTTTTTTTACGCCATTAACCATGCGGGATAATTAACATGGCAGATTTATAGGGTAGGAAGTTATGCACGCTGCGATACCAAATATGATTGCTTTATTTATTTTATTTTTGGGGGTGATTGGCATTTGTAAAGGGGAAAAGTATGGTGTATTTGTTTTTATTTTATTTTTCGTGTTTGTGTGTTTTACTTTTTTCCCCATAGGGGATTTGTATCCGTGATCCTCAGATCACTGATACAATAGAGATCAGTACAGAGCAAAACTTCTGTATACTGATCTCTTTGTCAACTGTCAGTCACCATGCCCAGCAATGCCCACAACACAATGCCTTGCAGGGAATGGTGGCGTCACAGACAGCCCAGATGCTTTAGTAAAGCACCAGGGCTGTTGCGGAGACAGCAGCGGTACTGGCGCTGCTGCTGCACTGATTACAGGCAGAAGAGGCTCACTCCCTCTGTCTGTGCTTTAGCTGTGGCGATCGTGATAGATCTCGATAGCTAAGGGTTAATCACCCAGGGCCAGAGCTCGCTCTGGCCACGGGTCATGCGGCATGAGGCCAGCAGCAATATACCACTGGTCCCATGTCACAAGCGAGCCACACGCGATCTGCAGGACGTACCTTTACGTCCCTAAATTTCTTTGTTTATTTTTCTTCAGGAAATAAGTGATTTTATTAGCTCTGAGTGCACTCAGGTTTCTCTAGGCTACCGACCTGCTCTTCAGTGCTGTTTGTCCTATCTGATAGCAGGGATGTCATCGTCACAAATGTCAGCACACAACTGGGAGCAGCTTGAGAGCCTGAGTGTTATCTGATCTGACAAACAAAGGAGACTACTTTTGTTTACTTTAGCTCTAAAGATTCTCTGGGCTTTAGATAAACATCTCTTTCTTTCATGTCAGAGTAATTATCAGACCTTTAAATACTGGAGCTGATATGCTAATCAGTGCCATAAAACCACCCACAGCCTGATCAGGAAGAGACGGGATGCATGAATGAAATCTGTTTTTGAGTCTGTGAAACAGCTTGGTGAGACTTTAAGCCAAAAATCTTTTTCATTAGGGGGTAGGTATAACATCATTACACATGTATCTTTCCAAGGTGGTTGGAGCCCTGTATCAGACACGATATTTAATTTAAAAACCATCATAATCAGCAAGACGACTTGGCAATGCAGTACTCGGCAATCAGTATTGCTCCAGGGAAAAATCTCTCCATCCTGCAATCCATTTAATCAATAAGACTACAGACTTTCTAAATAGATAGTTGCACAGTTCACTACTCGTTATAAAGGGATACAGTCCATTACCTATCTGCGACGGGTGCCTGTACCCAGCCCCAAGACAGGGGCGTAGGTAAACAGTCCAAATGTAGCACACCAGACGACCAGAGACAAGGTAAGTGTAAGGTAAAAAAAAAAAAAAAACATTTATTGGATTAACATTTAAAAAAAACACCACACACTGGAAATTCATGAATTCAGTCTCAGGAAACCTACGCGTTTCGGACAGTATGTCTTTATTCATGCCACAATAAATGTTTGTTTCTTTAGCTTATACTTACCTCTTCTCCGGTCGTCTGGCTTGCTGGACCACACCCTTTGCTACATTTAGACTTTCTAGATGATTATGCAAATATTGATCAATAGAGTTGTTTCTAAGTATCTGTGTTGTATACTTTAGTTCTAATTTTCCTCTTTTCATATCTTTTGTGGCTTCTATTGTAGTCATAGTTTTGCCAGCAGTATGTCAGTGACATGTAGTCTGATTTTTACTAATCTTCAGTGACTTTGAGGTTTGAATTGAAGGTTATCCAGGCCCGCAGTAGTTGTATCTGCAGTTTGGAAAAAAGAAGATTGATTATTTGACGTGTTCGGAGAGGCCTCTGTTTATTTTTCTTCATTTTCTGCCATCTCGCTTATTTCTGCAGAGAATTTGTTTCATTCCTGTTTTATGTGTGTTTATCATAGGGACGTTTTTTCTTGACATTATTTGTGTTGTGTACTAAGTTTTACATCAAAGAGAGGGCAGTATTTTTGTGTATCTATCTTTGCAGAAAAAAACTGCTGCAACCTAATGTTTGCTCCAGGTCAATTGGGCTTTATAAATTGTACTACTAACACTGCTTTCTTTTTGCTTTTCTTTTTTTTTTTTTTTTTCAAAGTCTATTATGCTCTACATGTGTTTTTTTCTTTTTTGAAGAACAGGACTTCTCTACAGAAAAAAATGTGTCAATGAACACATGACAAAAAGTATGAGGGGAAAAAACCTCTACAAACCACAAACAACTTCGCAAAAAAGTGGAGGGAAGGAGGCCAGGGGGGACAGTGTGAGTAATTTTAGTGCAAATCATTTCACTAGAAGGTTAAAAAGAAACCTAATATATAGAAAAGCTGTTTACTCTTTCTTACGGGACAATATATAGGTTGCCACTTCCTCCACTTGGGGGTAACATCTACAGTGCCTTACAAAAGTATTCGGCCCCCTTGAACTTTTCACCCTTTTGCCACATTTCAGGCTTTAAAGATATAAAATTTTACTGTTTTTTGTGAAGAGTCAATAACAAGTGGTACACAATTGTGAAGTGGAATCACATTTATTGGATATTTTAAACTTTTGTAAAAAAATAAACAACTGAAAAATGGGGCGTGCAATATTATTCGGCCCGTTAACTTTCAGTGCAGCAAACTCACTCCAGAAGAGAGGAGAGCACCAGAGATTCAGTGAGGATCTCTGAATGATCCAATGTTGTCCTAAATGACTGATGATGATAAATATAATCCATCTGTGTGTAATCAGGTCTCTGTATAAATGCACCTGCTCTGTGATAGTCTCAGGGTTCTGTTTAAAGCGCAGAGAGCATCATGAAGACCAAGGAACACACCAGGCAGGTCTGTCATACTGTTGTGGAGAAGTTTAAAGCCGGATTTGGATACAAAAAGATTTCCCAAACTTTAAATATCCCAAGGAGCACTGTGCAAGCGATCATATTGAAATGGTAAGAGTATCAAACCACTGCAAATCTACCAAGACCCGGCCGTCCCTCTAAACTTTCATGTCAAACAAGGAGAAGACTGATCAGAGATGCAGCCAAGAGGCCCATGATCACTCTGGATGAACTGCAGAGATCTACAGCTGAGGTGGGAGAGTCTGTCCATAGGACAACAATCAGTCGTACACTGCACAAATCTGGCCTTTATGGAAGAGTGGCAAGAAAAAAGCCATTTCTCAAAGATATCCAGAAAAATTCTCGTTTAAAGTTTGCCACAAGCCACCTGGGAGACACCAAACATGTGGAAGAAGGGGCTCTGCTCAGATAAAACCAAACTCCAACTTTTTGGCCACAATGCAAAATGAGATGTTTGGCGTAAAAGCAACACAGCTCATCACCCTGAACACCCCATCCCCACTGTCACAGATGGTGGTGGCAGCATCATGGTTTGGGCTTTTCTTCAGCAGGGACAGGGAAGATGGTAAAAATTTATTTGAAGATTGATGGAGCCAAATACCATTCTAGAAGAAAACCTGTTGGAGTCTGCAAAAGACCTGAGACTGGGACGGAGATTTATCTTCCAACAAGACAATGATTCCAAACATAAAGCAAAATCTCAATGGAATGGTTCACAAATAAACGTATCCAGGTGTTAGAATGACCAAGTCACAGACCAGACCTGAATCCAATCGAGAATCTGTGGAAAGAGCTGAAAACTGCGTTCCAACGTCTTCCATCCCAACTCACTGAGTTCCAGCTGTTTTCCAAGGAAGAATGGGCAAGAATTTTAGTCTTTTGATGTGCAAAACTGATAGACATACCCCAAGCGACTTGCAGCTGTAATCACAGCAATAGGTGGCGCTACAAAGTATTAACTTAAGGGGACCGAATAATTTTGCATGTCCCACTTTTCAGTTTTTTATTTTTTACAAAAGTTTAAAATATCCAATAAATTTAGTTCCACTTCACAATTGTGTCCCACTTGTTGATTCTTCACAAAAAAAATAAAAAATGTATATCTTTGTTTAAAGCCTGTAATGTGGCAAAAGGTTGAAAAGTTCAAGGGGGCTGAATATTTTTGTAAGGCACTGTATGTACAGCTGTTATGGCTTATTTAGGACAGAATACAAACTCTTACACTGCGGTGTACAGATATAGCACCTAGTGAAAGAAGCATTCACATGAATTTCTGCTGCACACTGTGTGGGAGAATGACGGATCAGAACGCACCATTTAATCATTGACGCTACTCTACCTGTCGTAAGGAAGTGACCCGTATGGATGTACCAACGGACTAGATTATAGAATTTTGACTTTGAAATTCACTATCTATAAAAAGTGGGGAATGTTTATTTACCACCCCTATTTACATCTCTTTATTTACAGGTCACTCAATTACCCTTTTTCAGAAAAATTGAGCTATGTAACTTTTGGTGTCGCTGAGTTACAAACCTTTGTTTTTGTATCTATGCTATTGTCAATTTCATCCATCGTTACATGTTATTCTTTTATTGAATTTTAATTGGATTCTATGTTGCAGGCTCCATCATATTTGTTTAAAAAAAAGTTGTTCAGCATTTGGTGCTATTTTTTTGGTAAAATGACAGAACCATGTTGTTTATCATTTTGGTGCATCACTGATGTCTGTCATATGACAGATCCAACTCTTCGTTTGTTTTGCTGTTCTCCTCCTATGACAGAGCAGAACAATGGAATTGATAAATGCAGATGTGAACTGAGCCTTAGTATTATCCTTCCATTACCGTATTGGAGGATTGGTACATGCACAGCTTTTCTGCAATGTTCTTTTCTGCCATATAATTTTAGTGATTTGATATTTGCCCATGCTATTCTTTTTGTGAGCGAAACAACATTCAGCTGTTAAATAGCTGTTATAAGATACTGTAGCTGCTACAGTCTAGCGCTTGTTGACAAGAGATTTGTGTGCTTTTTGTGTTTGTGCATTTTCTTATAAAGATTCCTATTGAGCACCCCACATCTGTAGATGAAGCGTGGCTAGTGCTTTGTTCTATATTATTCTGCCAAAGCCCCATTATAGCCAGTAAGTAGCCTGTTCCTAGAGAGGAAACATATTTTTTTTTTAATGTGTATTATCGTTCATGGTGTTTGGATAGTTTTATGCTTACTGGCTATGTTGCTCAAGTCTAAATAAACATTTACAATGTGATATATGAAGCTTTTTTAGTGTGTTATTTGTCATGTCATCTGTTAACAGTAGCGTGCAGACATTTCTATCCTGATGTACAAAGTGCACGAGACTAGCTGTAGGGTCTGTCATGAACTGAGCATTTGTACTTTCAGTCAATGTCTGCACCATGCTTTACTACAGTAACTGACTTTTGGCTTTCACCTCCTATCGCCCCTCCCCAGTACCCAATCCATTCTATTGACTTATCTATTTTAAACCACTGCTTTCATTTATCCAAAACTAAAACACTAGCAAACTTTCTGTAGTCTTTATGTTCTTTCATTTTACTGTATGTTAATCTTTTTATTTTTTTAATCTTTGCTATACTTAATACCCTATACGTTATGTTAAAGATTGGATTGCGAATACTCAAAGAGAACCTCAAGAGATGTAATTGTTGCGACTCAACTGCTACTTTTTCCATATGGGGAAACATTGAGGCTAGATGACGGTCACTGTTTTATTACGACCTTCATGCCACCGTTGGTCTTTAAGGAGCACCAGCCTTAAAGGGGTATTCCTACCAAACAACAATTAGCTATAATTGTCAAGGTTAGTTAATTTGTTTATATTAACAACCGTTGATTCTAGGGCAGGAAGAGGGATAAATGTCTGGAACACTGATGGTCTAGGACAGTGAAAGGGATAATATCTGTATCTCTGGTTACTTCTAAGATCCTTAAAGGTAAGTCCATATGGCAAGGGTTTTTGGTTGGATTTTCAGACGTTGTTCAGATTTGAAAACAGTCTGAAAACTGGCAACCCTCCACATACACTTAGAAAATCTAGGCAGATCTAGTACTAGGCAGATTTTTGAAAAACTCGGAATATGCACAATCTTCCATCCGGTTATCGGGCAGAAGGTGTGCTATTCAATGGTTAAGGGGGAAGGGCGATTCCGCAAACTACAGACAGAACCGTCCCCCTATAAGCTATCAAATGATGATAAAATAATGGCTGGATTATTAAACAGAATCCTACTGGTATTTTGTCTATGGCAGAGAAAGGGGTGGTCTAGAACTGCTAAGGGCTTAATGCCATTATCCCTGATAGCCTGGGGCATAGAAAGGGTTTATGTGTAAATCTCTGTGGTCTGGAGCAGTTAAGAGGGCTAGGTGAATTTTTCATAGCAGGGTCAAGTGGATTACTTACCTTTCCTAGGCTACTGGCTATATGCATAGTTACATAGTACGGTTGAAAAAAGACATGTGTCCATCAAGGTCAACCAAGGGTGGGGAAAATGTGGGTGAAGGCAGGGAGACAAGGATTTCAAGCCCAGCCTCCACACTGGTTAATGCCCTGAAACCCACAAGCAAGAATCAATCTGCTCCAGAGGAGACCCCAGCTCTGACCCCAGAGTCGCCACCAGCCAGGATCCAGAATTTTACATGGCTAAGTATGACTTTATTTTCAGGTAGTTATCTAAGCCTTTCTTGAAACTCCCATCTGTTCCTTTGGTGACCAGCTCCTCAGACAGGCTATTTCACAGATTTACAGTTCTTAAAGTGAAGGACACTTTTCTTCTTTGGAGATTGAATCCTCTTTTCTCCAGCTGAAGGGAATGTCCTCTTATCTTTTGAGGGGGATTTACATGAAATAATTTTTCCCCATTCTTTTTGTAGGGACCATTTATATGAATCAATCATGATTCTACGAAGCCCTTTTTTCTCAAGACTAAATAAGTTCAATTCTTCTAACCTCTCCTCATAACTAAGATGCTTTATTCCGCTTATAAGTTTGGTTGCTCATCTTTGTACTCTCTCTAGCTCCATTACATCTCTTCTATAAACTGGAGCCCAGAACTGAACAGCATATTCCAAGTGAGGTCACACCAATGCTTTATACAGCGTTAAAATTACATCCTTGTCCCGGGAGTCCATGCCTCCTTTAATACACGCCAATATCTTGCTTGCCTTAGAGGCAGCTGATTGACACTGCATGCTGTTCTCGGTTTTTTCCTGCATTGAACAAAGAGGTAAAAGTGCAGGGAAACAATCGGACTGAGCAAAAGCAGACTATTCCTCTGCGAAAGTAAGTTTTAAGTTAAATTTGTCATGCATCTTTAAGAGGACAGTGTCAGATTAAATGATAAGCACTGTGGGTAGCAAAGGCCTACCACAGAAGTCTAGGGCCCTGCACAACTGTAGAAACCACCTATTTTAGAACTTGCTTATGCTCTGTAAATATTCAGAAACCTCTGCATTCAGAGAGAAACCTAGCACAAAGAAAGTAAATACTAAATATAGAGGAGGAGATGGAGCTGCAGTTTCTCTGTCTGTGTCTGTGAGTCTGCATTGTTAATGAGGGGAAAAATAAGATCACATGGTCAAGAGCTGATCAGAGAACACTGCATATCTTTGACATCACACCAGATGGAGCTCGTCTGTTCATCAGGTATGGAGAAAAAATATTTACCAAAAAAAAGCAGAGAAAAGGAAAAAGACCCAAAAAATGCATTTATTGCTGCAGTACATACAGTGAGAAAATAAAAGAAGTAGGCAGCTCACCTTGGTATGATGGGTCGTATAGACTTGTATTAGTGCTGTGCTTCAATCCGCGCTCATGACACGCTGCATACATATAGTCCAGTAGAAAAAATGGATAAGCACCAGCAAAAGTTGTGGATAAAATATATCAAAAACTTTTATTGGAAAATGCAGATAAAACAGCCACTAGAAAGCCACACAGGTTGGACGTGTGCACATGCTATGGAATCAGAGGGGTGGTCAGCTGACGCGTTTCGGGCTTGCTTCAGCCCTTAGTCATAGCTGAGTAATAAAGGTATCAACACCTTTTTATAGTGCACCAACATTTCAAATACACATAATAAAATAAAATTATGTACACCTGAGATGCCATGCCCGCAATCCGTGCGCTTCTACCATGGCAGCCGCATAGAGCACGTCCGACCAACGACCGGAAGTTGACGCGGAAAATCCTGCGTTCCAGAGACCGGAAATGACGTTGGGCCGTAAGCCGGAAGCGCAGACAACAAGTTGTGCGTTCCAAGCTCCGGAAATGGCACAATATAATGGGCGGACGGCAAGTGTGTTGCCATGGTAGCGTGCACTGTATATTAGAACGAATGACAAATTTCAGAAAACATTGATGCTATGCATGCAAAGTGTACCTGAAGAGCAGGCAAAGGGTGGTGTGATAAAATCCTATGTTAATCGAAGGTACAACATAGAATAAATGAATACAGGTTTTTGCAAGAGAAATATATAAACATTGAAACAGAGCCCAAAGAAAACAAGTTGAAATGAACCAAGCTAAAGGTGAACATTAACATCTCTACGCATATTAAAACCCAAATTTTTGGGGGTGAATGCTGTTAAAAACCCAAAAAACCCAATACGCCTCCCTACCCCAGTAAAAATTCCCAATCCCCGCTCGATGGTTTGCGAAACATTTTCATGGCTGTAACCCGTAACCTTGTGTTGAGGATCCATGGTGTTTAATAACATGCTCCCTACATAAAAATCGATTTATTAGATTTATTAGTGTTAGAGATGTCACTGAAAATGTTCTTAAAATCGCGTTTTCAATCTTCTTATGGTACTACCTACGTAAATAAGATTGCATATTGTACAAGTGATTATATAAACCACATGGTGGGAATTACAGTTCATGTAACTTCTGATTGCGTAGGGACGTGAGGAATCAGAATTAAAGAAATTATGTGTGGGTACATACAGTCCATACATACAGTCTAGTCCATCTCCAGCCTCTAAAGTAGCAGTCAAATACTATCCTTGTGCATTGTTTAGCGATGCATGGGGCAAACATTTTGCATAGTGTATCAAACTGACCCAAACAATAGGTATTTTAAAAAAAAATTTACTTGAGGACAATAGATATTATATTGTCTACTTTATTTTATCAGCTGTAAAACATTTTTACACTTTTGTTTTAGTTTCAGAAATCCAACTTTGTTAACACTGTAATGTATGTTACATAATAGTCCCTTTGAAAAGGTCTCCATTTTTGTGCTTCTGAGGCAAGGTCCGCGTTAGGGCACTTAAATAGAAGTGAAAAAACCATACTTGACCAAGTTACTTTAGGGTGTGGCAACATGACGAATGTCAAAATACTCCCCGGATTCTGAATCCTAAAATTGCGTTGTCCGACGAGCATTCTGACGTGGTTTTCAATGTTTCAGTTTTAGGTCTTCTCTAATCATCTCTGGTAACATGTCACAGGTGTGCTAATGTAACAGACCTGGAGGCTGCCATGATAAGTTCAACAGCCTGCAATTATGTAGCATCGTACCCCGCAGATGCCATGCTCATAATAACGTCATAAAGTGGAGCTTGACGCACAAACTTCTTGTTGCCGTAAAACCCTGGATATTAGGCAACAGAGATCAGAATCAGATTAAATATAAATTATTACACTTTTTACATGCGTATAACACTTCAGGAATTTAGTATTTTCTTTTTTCCTGCAAAACTTTAAAAAAAATATTTGATTACATCTAAAATTTGTGATATTATCTGCCAACTCCTTTTAGGCAATGAAGTCAAGAACATTAGTTTGTGAGCCTTATGACAGACTGACTTGTCTATACACAGTCGTGAATGAACACACAGAGTTTTCTTCATGTGGATTCAGATGTTAATTCCGTATCAGAATCTGTGTGAAATCCGCATGGGATCTTCACTCCATTATTTCCTATGGGAATCTGGGCCAAAGTTCACACTGAGTAGATTTTTTTTTCACCGGTGACTTAAAAATCTTTAATGCAGGAAAAAAGACGTAGAATCCCACGGAATCACCCGGAATTCTATGTCTGGTGGCCTAGATGCAGATTAGCTCTATTGAAATCTGGTAAATACTTGATTTCTGCTGTGGATACTGTGATTAATTTGTCAACCTGCAAAAAACAGTATCCTAACATACCCTTATGAGCACAGGGCGACTTGTAATGTTGAGTCATGATGTAAGAAAGATTTAAAATGGTGAAAGAGAAGCCACAGAAAGGAAATGAGGGGAGCATATCTGAAAAGGTACATAAGCATTCTACCAATCTTCCAATTTCAGATATTCTCACCCAACTGATGATGAGGAACAGACTAGAGGATCAGAAAATGGTATTAAAACAGATCTGTCATCAGAATTTGCTGCCTTTTTTTAACAACAAAGTTTGCAAACTGCTATTCTTTTAGTCCAAATGGCACAAATGATTGTACTGTTTGTCTAATGGAGCCTGACAAAAAATACAGAGGACCCATATTTAAAGGGGTTTTCTCACTACAAGGATTGCTTTTTATGTTAAAGATCTTGCAAAAGCAAGTCACTTTGCAATATATGTCCATTAATAGTATCCAACCTATTCTGAGGTATCGCCTCTTGTATGGGCTGTATCAGCTCCTCAGGTCGCTATAGCTACAGACCTGTTTGATCTATCCTGATAGGCTGCCAGCACTGGTTGTTATAGCTACAGACCTGGCTTCTACTACAGCCTAGTAAAAGCCAGTAAACACGCCCATGAATTCAAAGTGAAACCAAGAAAACAGGACTGAGGTGAGGTGAATAAATGTAGTGAGACAACCCCTTTAAGATTTGTGAATGCTCATAAGGACAGAGACTGTTCTACCCATTTTACCGGTAACTGATGGGCTCCGATATAACTGTATGTATGCATGGCAGCCATCAATCACTGGTAAGAGACGCTCCCCTCATAACTGAGTCAGTTCTATTCCTTTGTTCCATTCTGTCAGACCAGCAGAGTATTATTTTGTGCCATTTAGGCTAACAGCAGACCGGACCTGTCTCTATATAACGCTTCCCTTGAGCAGGGCATCATATTATGGCAGCAGATCTTCTTTATGGAATTCTAATGTATATTTGTAGCATAGCTGATTTTATTATTTGACTTATTGGAGCATAGTATCCATGATGTAATAGGTGTACATTACATATTATAATTTTTTTCAGTTTTATTAATTGATTATCTTCTATGTCTTTATGCTCTGCTATGTACAGAAATGGATGCAGCCTTTTTATGGAATGCCTATGCTTCATGCTGTCTTAAATCAGTCTATATGTTACATGCTTATTGTAGTCATTGTTGCCCATGCTTACATTACCTTCTAGACGGTAGGTCTAAACACAGTTTGCTCTTTGCTTTTGATTTTTTGATTTTTACTTTTAACCTTTTCACAATTGATCACTTTGCTTTCTCTCTACCTCCGGTGGCAGCTTTTTCCCTGTAAAAGGACCAATCTGTCTAAGGTAGAGAAATTCAATTTCTATATATTGATTGCCATGTCTGAATGTAGTGAACTTGCGAGGACTGTGCTAATCATTTATCCGTCTTATTTAACATGACCACCTCAATGGTTTCTCCCCAGAAATTCATTTACATTTAAACTTTCCACTAGATGTGCCAAGCAGCTGGAAACCAAATTAGTGGCTGTGGTCAAACCCATTTTTCATTTCTTGTGAAATCCCAAAAAAACTCCAACAAACCATTTTGCTTTAAAACTTTCTCTAAATACATTTTCCATGGTCATCATTCATTTCTCCGTTCCTTTTTACCAGTAAATTCCTTATGTTACCATGTTTCTCTTTCTTACCAGACTTGAATTTGAAAGGCAACAAAGAGAGGAACTTGAGAAACTGGAAAATAAGAGGTAAAACATAAAGCAGTAAAATACTGAATCCTTGTAAATGTGTTGTCCGTTTATTTCTGCATTTTAGTTTCTTATACAACGTCTTTAAATGACCACATCGGAACCAGTGAGATGGAGACACAAGAAAAAAGGTTTTTTTTTATGAAGTCGGGGTTAAAGGCCGTCATACATACACACGAGAACAACATTGTTGGTACCCTTTCATTAAAAAAAGGAAAACCTACAACGGTCATTGAAATAACTTGAGATTGACAATGTCTAATGTGTTTAGCTATTCCTAGTACAGTGACATGACTACTGGAGATTTATAAAATGTAGTACACAAGGCTGCAGAGCTTTAAAGAAAAGCTTTTCAATTAGGTAAACAAACTCTGTTGCTTGAGATAAGAATCAGCATGGAGTGACTCGCCATGGTCGAATTGACTGACTGATGGCAGCTTGGAGCAATGAGAGATAAGAGAGAGAAGATAGAGTTGGTGGGTAACCAGAGAAACTTGTGCGCTCCAAGAGGAGATAAAAGTCTTCTTTATGTTCTAACCAAAACAAGAATGTATTTGGTAATAGTCTTCATTTACCCTTCTCTACACGTGAAAAGTCAATCATTGTGGTGGGAGAACCCCTTTAAGGATTGTATGATTTCAGATGGGAAGTTCTTCAATATAAATATTTTTTTTATTATTCAAAGTACCGTAAATATTAAAATTTGAAACCTGACACAACCAATAAATGAGAAGTTAGTTTTATTCACCTTTATTTTTTAATGATTTGTTTTATGTAATTATTTGGTCTAGTAACTGAGAAGTTGGTATTTTATTATTGCACAGCAGCCATATTTTAGACTTTACATTTAGCTTCTCATTCTCCGATGGTAACGCTTGGTCTCTCTGTTAGTGATTTTAAATATGCTGACAGCTTGTCGTTCAGTTTCTAAAGTAATCCAAATTTAGAATTTACCAGAAATGAAATACCCTTTTTAACATGTATTTGGCTGATCATACCACAAACTACAAATTATTGTCAACTACTGGCCATAAAAATCCAAAATGAGAGATTTGTATTTAATTAGTGCCCAATTATTTGCCAGTAATTGTTGAAAAGAATTGATATTGACTGTTTTAGCTGATATTTCTGTCATATATTTTGTATGCTTAAGGCCTCGTGTGTGTTCCACTGTATTACCCCACTGCAAAGCACAGTATTCTAGCATGTAAAGCTATTCTAAAAAGCTCATAGAAAAATAGCTGGGACTCTGTAGCACCACCTATTTGTTGCAGCATTCCTCAATTCAGATCTGACTCAATGAGCCTTACAATGTGACTAGGATTAGTACCATACTTGTTGTTCATCTGCAGACAGTGGTATCAGGGTGTTTGGTCTTCATCAGTGTAGATGCTGGTTGGCTAGTTGAGAGGCCCTAGACGTAGCTTTAAAGAGGTAAAATGTTTCACTAGGGAGAGGCACCATCATATATCACTGTATGTAAAGGTTGAAAATAACTTTTAATGATTGTAACCAGCATAAAATATAAAATTGGCAAAAAAAAAAATCAAATTGTTAATGTATCAAAAGATGATTCACTCACTTGACCTTGATTATTTCAAATGTATCCATCCAAACATCACTTTTCAAAAAAGACTACGGTAGGTTCTTTTATTTTCATCTGGGTAATATGGGAGGAAACTGGGAGAAAAAAAGGATACACAACTAAACAAGCTGCGTAGAGGATGCTAGTTGTCTATAGTTAAGTTATTTTTTTTTTTTATCTATTGCTGTGTTTTAGTAGTTCAAATAGTTGTATTGTTCTTTTTTTATTGTCATTAAAGGGGTTTGCTCACCATGCAGTTGCACAGAGCCACAGCCAGCTTAAGCCTCACACTTCCTGGTTAGGCTGTGGGTGGTTCCATAGCAGTGATTGACATATCAGCTCTGTTATTCCTAGGTATTCCTGTTACAGTGAGATGGAGATTTAGAAACGGTAGTATTTAAACCTACCTGACTCACCATAGTCAAAGTGACTGACTGGTGATTGGAACAATGAGATATAAGAGAGCAGGAAGAGGTGGTTGGTAACCAGAGAAACTGTGTACTCCAAGAAAAGATAAAATCATCTTTATCTCCTGAAAAAAGCAAATGTTTTGGGTAATAGTCTTCATTTACTTTTCCCTACATGTTAAAAGCCAATCATTATAGTGAGAACATTTCTTTAAGACTGTACATGTTATTATCTGTAGTTGTCCGACGATGGCGTTTAAATATTGCTGTCATGTCCTAACCCTGTACATGGCTCTACCCTCTTCCTGTAAATTGCAGTTTTAGAAATGTCCTGGGAGCAGGGTTCTACATTTTCAGTAGGAGAAGCTGAAATAACAAAAAAACACAAAATAATTTGTAATAAAAACATTGGTAGCTACAATCCCTTTCATTTAATCTTTCAAAAGCCCCCACCTAATTCTTTGACACCCTTCCTGTAGTTAATAATGAATATTTAATAACCAACTGAATTATTGCTGTTAAATAAAACTTTTTATGTTTTGTGAATTTAATCTACAGCAAAACTTTCATTTCACCTTTCTTTTGATGTCTTAAAATATTATTATTCATGAAATTTACCTCACATTCTCCTGTACCGTGTGGCCCTGAAAACCAAAGCCATTTAAAAGAAAGACATGAAGAGATTGGTGCAGTTGGTCAAGTTCCGAGATTAGGCCCTTAATCTGAATGCAGTTTCGAAGGAAAGACATTATATCGCAAATCAAAAGATGGCTGTCTCCTTTTTTAATAGAAAACATAAAGATATGTCACTCAAAATTCACTTGCAAATCTCTGAATTTGTGCAAGTACCTACACATCCATTACCTTAGAGTTTTACCAGCAAAGAAAATAGTTTAAAAGCATATCTCAGGATACATTTGAATAATTCAAAGAGTATAGCGTACTTTGGGTAGAAAAATGTTCCTGCTTACACTGGAAATGCATTTGTCCTGAAACCATTTTGACTCTACAAGAATATATAGAAAATGATTGTCAAATTCAGCATTTATGTTTTGAAAGCCTCAGCATCATTTGGTGTTCGTAAGCAGGTTTCTTAAAAGTGCGCAAAATGGGAAGTATAGATTCACTTAAGGAGGACCTACAGGGTCCACCGACAAATGAAACTAGCTTGATACTTGCTGCTCCATTGACTTGATAGTTTTTAATTATTTCTTGTATCCCCCTCTGTTTAATAGCTATTAATGCTAATAGTTCTGACACCAGATATACTAATGTTTTACTAGACTGTCAAGTGGGCGGTCGCCACTACTTCTGGAAAGGGATAGCCAGATGCCCACTTGACCATGTAGACCAGGGGTATCCAACTCATTTTCAACAAGGGTCACATCGACATTATTGTTGCCTTTAGAGGACTTGGGAGTTGGCTAGGGTGCCTGGGTTCGGCTCTAAGTGCTGTGCCACTGTCTGTGAATTGTTTAAACAAGCAGTATGGAGGTGCACGATGAAGTTCCAAGTCAAAGATGGTACATGCTCCCTGTGCTGCCTCTGACAAGAGAGCGCTACATCCTCGGGGGTAACTTGAGAGTGGGTTGTTTGTCTGGACCTGGTCCATCCCTGCTTAATTTGTTTAAGCTTTCGAGGGCCACACAAAATTACATGGTGGGCTAGATACATCCCGTGAGCTTTGAGTTTGACACATGATGTAGGCTGTTGAAGGGGGTTGTAAACGTTTCCACTCTTCTGATGGCTAATGAATGGGAGGGTGAAGCAGGGAATTACAAGACATTATTAAAAGCTATTAAGTCAGTGGAGCAGCAGCTTTTTGTATTTGCTGCTAGCTCCATGTGTTGGAGGACCTCACAGGTTTTCCTGAAACATCCCATACCTGCATGGATGTTTTATATGCTTCAGATCTTCATACATATACAAGCTTCCCCCAACCATTGTAGTTTAAGGGATTTTTCCATCAGAAGAAATGATGCAAGTTTCTCCCTGCACTCCTGATCATTTGCAGTGCAAGGAGCTGCACAGTGAAGCTTTGTTGAGTTCCTACACACTGAAGGGCCACTGCACATAAATGACATATCTTTGGCTCCCTAAGGATCATAATATTACAGCATACCATAGACTCATGCCATAGTATTGTAAGGGTTAGAGTATCATTTACAAATAGGGCTGTAATTACTTTGCACTAGCAACTAATTAGACCGCAGTAATGCTGTCCAGCCACCCACAGATTTTTCATACTCCATATGGAAAAAAACCACAAACACCCATGCAGGGAATGATGTATATGTACAAGCTTAGACTGTAATCACTGCTACTACCTACCAGGAATAGCTCAAAAATAAAAAATAAAAAAAATCAGGAGGCAATGATTTACCAGGTCTAATATGCAAACAAAAACGTTATAGTATCCCATATCTACAGCACAAATCTCGAGAATAATACAATTAATTTTCCTTAAATTACAGTAGAACAGTGAAATAATACACACAAATTGGGAAAATGGTTCGGTCAAACTAACGATACTGAGAGTAGAAGGGAACGAAGTTACAGAGAAAAATGAAACATCAAGACAAAATGAGTATAGTATTAAATTAGAGAACCTAGCGATCAATAGTACAGGGAAAAAGTATTGTATACGGCTGGTAAAATAAAGTAAGTGCACTAATAAATTAATTCAAGTTAGGGAATATTGATTCTAATTCAGATGATTGCGTATTACTTCACTTGGAATAGCAAATATAGATCGTAAACCTATATGTCCAAAAATTTTCCAAGAGGTTCTTTACCCCAGCTCTGCTGTGCACTTCTCAAGAACGTTTTATATAAATGGGGGAATCGATGAATAACTATTGCACGTACCAAGTTGTGCCGAAATTTCTTTCTATAGCTTACTAGCAACAGAAATGGACTACCAGAAAATCAGGTGCCATATATTGTTGATCTTCACCTAGAAATTCCTTTTCTGGAATCTTAAAGGTGTACAGTATATGGCTTCTAAGGCATAAATACTATGAATTATCTTTCTCTGAACGACACAGTCGTACAGAATGTGTAAGTATATTATAAATCATTATTTCCAGTTTTATTTTCAAAAGAAAGACTTTTTTCCCTTTAAATTACATGATTGATAGTTACAGGAAGCTTGTTTTTTTTCATTGATTAAAATTACATACCTTTTATGAAAGCCATAACCCTTTACCCCCAAAAAATCCTTAAATTCCAGTACAGTGTGCCTTTTAGGAAATAACTATGTCAGAATCAGACAATTGTATTCATCAATCATTGTCAGTGGCACTTGAATTATGAGAAAGGCCTGAGTACTGACAGTAAGAAATGAGAAGTTATATCTGGCTATTGATAACTGACAATGGGATCTGACAAGTGATTGTACAGTTTGATTTCTCTGTCAACTTTTTCTTCTTTTTGACCCCTTAAACATCAAGCTCACTTTAAATTATTAGAAGCAGAGAATATCTTTTGTGGGATTTCTTACGGAAAGGTTTAGAAGTTTGCTTTTCCTATAATCGCCATTGACGATAAATATGTAGCGAGATATTAGATCATATACGATAATCTCAGTGAAATGTATACATCTTATTTCAGGAAAATGATAAAAGAAATGGAAGAAAAACAAAGATCTGAAAAAGCTGAACTGGAAAAAATGCAGCAAGAAGTGGAGTCTCAGCGCAAAGAAACAGAAATTGTCCAGCTTCAAATCCGTAAACAGGAGGAGAGTCTAAAAAGAAGAAACATGGACATCGAAACCAGACTGAAAGATCTGTTGGCCGAAAAGGAGAAATTTGAGGAAGAAAGATTGAGGGAGCAGCATGAAATAAAACTGCAGAAACAGAAACAAGAAGAAGAATCTTTTGCAAAAGTCCAACATGAGCTCCAGAGACTGCAGGAACTTCATAGTACAGAAAAAGCAGAGAAAATAGAAATTTTCAAAGAACTGGAAAAACTTAAAAAGGAGAAGGATGAGCAATATCTGAAACTAGAGTTAGAAAAGAGAAGGCTGGAAGATCAAGAGAGAGAGCAGTTGAAGCTTGTGTTTCGTCTTGAGGAACAGCTTCGAGAAAAACAGGAAATGATCCAACTTCTCAAAAGAGGAGATTTCCTGAGGCTAGAAGAAGAGATTCAGATCCTTGAAGATGTTAGGGAGGATCTTTTACGTGCCAAGGAAGCTAGGTCTGAAGGAGAAGAAGATCCCGATGAGGTTGAAAAAGCAACAAATAAATACACTACATTTAAAAAAATGCAGCTGGAAAAATTGTCCAGTTTAGTGAGCGATTTAAACCAACAGAAAGAGTGCTTAGAAAATGGAATAATTGGAGATCGTGATACCCTTGTAAGACTGAATCTTTCGAATGTAGATCACAATAGAGACGATGATTGTTCTTTGACTTCAACTCCTGTAAGTGATGAAAGGGATATAATAAAGCAAACTGAACACAGACTACATTGTAAGGAGAGGCAACTACAGTACATAAAGCAGAACCATTTGCCAGCATTGATGGAGGAAAAGCAAAGGACGTCAGAGATTCTGGACAGTGGTTTGCTTGGGTTAGATAAAACTTTGTTTCAGATTGAGAAGGAAATTGAAGAAAAGGCTGATCAGCTTGCACAATTCCGTGCAAGTAGCGACCAACTGCAACAGCTCCAAGAAACTTTTGAGTTTACAGCAAATATCGCGCGTCAGGAAGAGAAAGTGAGAAAAAAGGAAAAAGAGATCCTTGAGTCAAGAGAAAAGCAGCACAGGGAGGCCTTGGAGCAAGCAGTTGCTAAATTGGAGCGTAGACATTCAGCACTCCAAAGACACTCTACAATAGATGTGGAAATAGAGGAGCAAAAGCGGAAACTTGCTGCAATGGATAGCAGCCAGGAACATGCTGGTCTTCAGGCAAGTCTAGAAGCTGAACAAAAGGCTTCGGAGCAAGACAGTGAGCGGTAAGCTATTGCATGAAATGTATATACTGCTTACAACATTTTCAAGCTTTTCTAAATAAATGTCATGACTCGCACCAAAAAATTGTATGAATTACACTGGGGAACAAAAAAAAATTTTCTGGGTGCCTAAAAATTTGGACCTTATTCTGAATATTTGATTGCTGTTGAGTCTAAAAAAATCCCACCCATTTTGTTCTAGCAGCTCTAGTTTGAGATGTTGATTACATGATTCTACATTGTTTTTGTGATTTGTTTATAAATATGTGGTGCAGATGAATATTACTTAATTTTCTCATGCACATTCATGCTCTTGTTTGCATGTGTTCCTTAAATGTTCTAAAATTTGTCTTTTCTGTTTCATATGAATTTCCAACATTTCTTTTGTGCAATATTGAGTGACCACTAGTTTTAGCAGCAAATGCTTGGTAAGGTGGCAATGCCAGATCTCCAAAACTAGAACTGATAGAGAAAAATGGGTGTCATACTTAAAACATATTTAAAAATGGCTCCAGCTTTTAAGGCACCAACATGAGTGTTCCACTGTGTTTTTAATCTAAAGCATATGCTGTAAACTCTTAATATTCTAAATATAGTTACGGTAATCTAATAATATTTTTTCCTTAGAGAATACATTGTCATTTTATATATTGATGCTTGCCTTTTGGATATGTAATCCAGTACTTCTATGGCTGCTGCTCTGTGAGACTAAAGTCCACTTTGGACAATGCCTTATATTTAGAAGGGTCTCCCGATGACTAGCTCATCACAACTGGTAAACTCTAGCCTATTTAAGAACCTGGCCAACAGTGTTCTCTTTTCCTGCGATCATTTAGGCAAATTAATTGTCATTACAAACTTACTATAGGCTACTACACTGTAAGTCACTGTTTGACCCATGAAAAGCTTTGAAACATGACTAGAGATTTTAGCCAAGCCAACATCTCCTCTAAAAGAAAGAAACTTTTTTTCCCCCAGGAAGCATTTACTTCCAGCTTGCAGTCTCCGCTAGTAAAAAGTAACCCCCCAAAAGTTCTCATTATAAACAATGGGTCTTCCAAAGTTAGATAATACTTTTTTTTTCTGCTCTCCATTCTGACTAGCAGATGAGAATCCTGGACCAAAATATACATGGGCAATCTGTACGGATGTTTCAGATAAAATTTAGTCTGATCTATTTACGGTTGTATATTTTTCTTCTAGTTTGAAGACTCTGGGAATTGCATTAGTAGCAGTTCTATAACTACCTCACTATGAAGTGATTTAGGAGAGCAGCAGAGCAGTTGCAGGAATTGAAAGTCCCTATGGCGTTCTTGTCAGCTTATCAGCAGTCAACACTGCTTGCATTTGTAGGCTGAATAAGTATATTTTTTATATCTTGGTGATTTGAGAGCTGGTTTTGGGGAGTGAGAGCATTTCTATTAATTCCAATATATTAGGAAATTGCTATTTATGCATCTTAATGTCCTCTGTAAAGTACCTGCAAACTGGACCTTCTAAAGCAGGTGATTTACAAAAGAAAAAGTCCAGCTTTACTAGTAATCACACATAGAGGTGCAACAATAATAACCTAAAAATATAGCAGAGAATCCAGGGTCTTTAAAAATAAAATGGTAATTTTTATTGAAGCATTCTCAAAAAAAAACCAGAACATACAAAAAAAATTGGCTTACATGTTTCATACGCAAATGGCCTTAATTATAGCATATCGCAGTGCAAATGTGAGAGGATTTTTTTTAAAAAAAAAATATCAAATTGCACATTGAAATCACTTGATTAGGGATAGATACCAAGGGTGACATGTATGTATTTTGGCGCCAAGACTTAAATTTTTTTGCGCTCATTAGTAGCGTAGAATGTGCCTGAATTATTGAACCTGTTGTACTGCGGGTCATAGATTTAGCGCTTTTTAGCTCCAAATCGACAAATCAGGCTCAGCTAAACCACTTTTAACTTGGTCTGCCTGTTCCAGCAGTAATGCATCCAGTATTGCCATCCTCCCGTCATAAATGTGTAGAATCATTTGGTTGTGGTGCGACGCCTCCAGAACGCCCCTCGATGTCAGGCGGATTACAAAGTGCCGCGAACGCCCGATAATGCGCCTGATTATAAATCTAGAGAACTGGACCCATACATACGTGTCGTCCCAAATGAATACAAAGTTAATATATTGAATATTTATCAATAATGTTGAATAAAGTCAGAGCACTTGTTCAGACCAAATGGAGCATATATTTTTAACAAAAAAATCCAGTATGCTTCATGATTGCAAAGTTTACGAAGATAAACTTTGCAGAGTCCAAGTACTGCATAAACACCCACTATCGGCACAATTCACCCCTGTGAGTTCAGGGTTTTGAAAGGGTGGGTTGACATGCTAGAGCTGGGGATTATCGACGTAGACTTCACGATCACAAAGCATACTGGATTTTTTTTTTTTTAAAACATGGACCATATGGTCTCAATAAGAGCTCTGACCTTATCATGCATTACTGATAAATATTTAAAGTTTTTTTCTTTTATTATGTGCTCATTTGGGGCGACATATATGAACTAGGCTGCGCCAGAATTCTGGCCTCAAAAAGCTGTAGTAGACCAGTTCTATAGATTTATGAACAGGCGTACTCCAAACTTTGGCGCGATAAGTGCCTCGGTACCGCACCAAAGTTTTGGGGTGTTCTGGTGTGCGTGTCGCACCAAATTAGTAACAGTAGACACATTTATGATTCTTTGACATCAAAACTTTGGCGCAGAACAATTAGAACAGCCAGACCAAGTTAAAGGTGTTGCCTGAGCCAGAGTTGTCGTATTGGCACCACAATGCACCTGTATGTATGACCTGCAGAAGAACAGGTTCATACATTCTGGCACAGTCTATACTACCTTAAAGCAATTTAGAACTAGTCTATCAGCGCCAGTATTCATACATGTCACCCTTGGTGTCTATTTCTTATGATGTCATTTTAATGTGAATTTTTATTGGTTTTTACTTTTTTTAAAAAATGTGTCTCCCACTTGTAGTGCGGTACACTATTATTGGGGGTGTTTGTACCTGAAACACATAAGCCAATTTTTTGTATCAGGCGTTTATAAGACGGCTTCAATAAAGATTAACATTTTATTTTTTAAGATGTTGGATTTGATTCTAAAGCAAGCGTTTCAAACACATGGCCTGCAAGCCACATATGGCCCCTATTTGTCATCTGCAGCCCATGAAGCAGAGAAGCTAAAGAATATGCTGTAATGGCCGGGTCTGGAGTCTACTGCAATCCTGGCTATTTATCCCCTTAGATGCCATGGTCATTAGTGACTTTGACATGTAAGAGATTTGACAGAGAGAGGGGACTTTCTCTGTCCTCCAACACCCAGTTGTGCGGTTGCCCTGTCAGACAGAGTTCAAACAATGGCCTCCAGTATGTCTGGGAGGTAAGCCTTTTAGGTTCTGCATGGAGGCTTGGCCTGACAGACTGACTGACAGCTGTTATAATACATTGCAGTACAACCATGTATTGCAGTGTATTACAACAGTGATCAAGCGATTGTTCAGACCAGTAAAAATAAACGTAATAAATAAAAAAAGTGGTAAGGAAAATAAATAAAAAATAAATTAAAGTACACAATTTATAAAACATAAAAAACATGAAAACATTAATTTTGCATTGTATTGAATCTGAAAGAATGCGGCCCGTGGACTTTATATTTTTTCTTTGTGCAACCCATTTACCTGACGAAGTTTGAGGCACTTTTTCTGAAGGCAATTATTTTCTGCGTTAGGTATTTGCAAGGTGCCCTTTAATATTTACATATGGTTTGTGCTAAATTATATCTTTGATTGTTTTTACTTTACTTTTTAAGCTTTGTTTCTTTGCTATTATGATTAATGGATCTGATGCAGGTTATCTCAGGAAATCCAGCAGCTGAAGCAGAAGATACAAGTGACTGATCCACTTTCAAAAAATCTGTCAGGAGCCCTAGAAGAAAAGCCGTCCCTCGCCAACTCTCCAGCAAGCCCAGTAAAAACTCCGCCGCATTTGCTTCAGCTGACTGATGACAGGTATGTAATCATATTTAAATCCTCTTCTAAGTAAGCATGGTAAAACATGGGCACAGCTATAATAACTACATATTGTGCCTGAATGCTTTTATCGTTTTAGAAAAGTGTATTATTATTCAAGGTTTACACTAAAATAAAATATTATTCTATTGAAAAAATATAATTTTCTCAGCTTTTAAAGTATTTAGGTGATTATACCTAAATTGCCTGTTGCCTGTGCAGTAAGTGGATATTGCTGATATTGCTGACAAATATCCCTTTTTGATTACGTTTGCTTTTTTAAACACTTCATAATAGTGTAAATTGCTATTCTTAAGTGTAGAAGAATGCTTGTTTTGCCCTTATAGTCATACAAGTGGAATTTACTTTCAAGACTGTCTGATTAACGTATTTGTCTCCAGAATACATGCATATATTGAAGAAGAAGTACAGAGGCGGCTTCAAAATATTAATTTGCCAAGTGAAGACAACAGCAACTTGAGTGTATCCTACTCTTCTGAATCTGGAAAGGTAGATATTGTGAAATCAACAAATTGTCTTACATGACATGTACAGCATATTTAAAAAAACTGATTTATCCTAAAGTCCTGTCCTGGCTTAGAATGAAGGTCCCTTTTTCTAGAATCAACAACATAATTAGGCTTGGGCTGTGCCTGTTTATTCATTACTTTACATTGAGATTAACCAGATACCAGATAAATGGCCCATGGACAAGTTTATTATGGTCTCTATCAAAAAAAAAAAAAAAAAAAAAGATAAAAAAGGCAGGTCCTGAGTAGTCTCTATAAAGTGAACCCACTATGATGACAGCTCCTATAGGATGTCTAAAATGCAGTTAGTTAAAAAAGGTCTAGAGGCCTATTGTACTTGGACCTCCAAATTATTGCACTCAATGTAAATTACATGTATTTCTTGACCTGATTAACTAAGGGACACCAAATGCTACATATATCCTGCATTAATAAAATTCCAGCAGTAACAAAAAAAAAATATAAACATCTGTTAGACCTATTTCTCTCCCATCGGCTTGCATTAATTTTACAGACTCTCATGACTTAAAGGGGTGTTCACACGATAGACTTTGACTGCATATTGCTATCATATACCATTAGTTTGATAAGTGTTGGCCCCACCTCTGGGACCTGCACCTATCTTGGAAGCAGGTTCTCAAAAGATTCAGCTCAAAATGTAAAGCTGATTGTGCTTCCATTTTATTCTATGGGAATTCTAAGTATAATCGAAAACAACGTTCACCTGTGCTCTGAACTCCCGTAGAATAGAATGAAGGATCAGAGGAAGCACCACCAGCTTTCCATTCTGAGCTGAAACTTTTGGAGGCCCAGCCCAGAGATAGAATTTGACTGCATATCCTAGTAATACACCATCAAAGTCTATGGTGGGAACACCCCTTTAAAGAGATTGTACAGAAGTAGAAAACAGTAGAAAGCAAATCCCGAAAATCACATTGTCTGATTTGGAAAGAATTTATTTGCAAATTATGGTGGAAAATAAGTATTTGGTCAATAACAAAAGTTCATCTCAGTACTTTTTTATATAGCCTTTGTTGGCAACGACAGAGGACAAACGTTTTCTGTAAGCCTTCACAAGGTTAATAAAGGGGTTAATTGTTTTTTAACTTT